>JAQOWM010000732.1:0-142500 GCA_029041755.1 Resseliella maxima | reverse complement strand
TGCGTTGTTTTTTCCTTTTTTTTTTTGTTTTTGTTTCTTTTCAATGTATAGCAATGGGTCAATGCAAACTAACCTATTCGATTACACGATTCGACGGTTGACCGAAATGAAACAGACGCACCAATCCAACACGCTAAAATGTCATTTTCGTATCGCCAAAACATATGCCAGCGGTGACAGCAACAGATTACAGTCATCCGATAAGATAAAGTATTTACTCAAAAGATATCATAATTATGTTGGGGGAGGGGGGAGGGGTTGAATGGACCTGTGTGCATGTGTGTGTGTGTCATTTAATGGATGTGGAAATTAATTCTTTCTTTTTCACCCCTTGAAATAAAAAGGTAACACATTTCTTATATGATAACATCCAATTAAATTATTGAATTTTGAAAAGATTATGAAATCGTGTATTTGTAATAAAAACAAAAAAAAAAACACATTTTCAATAACGATGAAACTAGAGGCCGCCCGATCAAATCAATGCATCGCATAAATGTGCAGAAGCTGTGCAAAGTATTTAACACGCAATGGAAATTTTTTTTTTCTTTTTGGATGCAATTCGCGAATAGGTGCCATTAATAAATCAGATGATTGGCGATTTTCATTTATCACATTTAGCGAGATTAATGTCCGTTAAAAATTATCGTTTCTCATGCTCGATGCACATTTTCGTAGTGCAATGCATTCTGGCTTTTATTGTTGTTGCTGTTGTTGTTGTTGTTTAAGTCTGTGTTCGCGCCTGAATTCTTTAAGAATTGCTTTTAAATTATTCCATATTTCTGCAACGAAATAATAAAGTTGTAAGGTCATGCTATGCGGCGGCCCGTCATTGTTGCATACTTTTTTCTTGTTGCTGTTATTGTTGCTGTTTATTTGTTACCATATCTCGTTTTACTACACTTTTTTGCTTCAACATGACTAACCAAACCGTTCTTGAATGTGCATTCACAAGTTTGCGTGCTTGTTATTATCCAAGCTCGATGATTTTACTTCGTTCATTCTTTGCGTAATTTATATTAAACCAATAGTGGCGGCAATCGTTGTCTTATCATATTTTTCACTTTACAAAATGTTTTTTTTTTTCCTCTCTCGATTCTCTGATCATTGCAAATGCTGCTACCGATCGCATTCAAGTCTTTTTATGTATCATCGAAAACACAGCAGGAGTTTATTAAACATTGTTAAAAACATAGTCATCAATGCAAATTTTGAATTCGAAACTGTTTTGGCCGAAAAGACATGAAAAAAATAACTTTGAACATATGTGATGAAATTTATTTCAGAATTCTTTGACTCAAATTTATGCTCATGAATACGTGAGTTCGAATCGTAAATTTCAATTGAATAATCATTTGGATTTTGATTTCAACATTGTATAGCTATTATTTAATCAATTATCTTGTTTTTCTCCAAGACAAATTTCGATTTTTTCTTTTTTTTTTTTGGTGTGTGTGTGGGAAAAATAACTCAATTTTCAATTATTTGCATTCAAATTGAAAAAAATTCATAAACCAGTAAATCTAAGTTAAAATGTCTATCTGAAGTAAAATTTTCATCACAAATGTGATTAAAATGATATTTAAAAATAGTAATATTGTTAGCAAAAAGAATATTAAATATCGTGAAATTAATCTGGCTACAGGTGTTCACATCAAGCAAAGTGAACTCATCAATGTAAAAATTTACGTGTATTCATTCTTGATACTTTATTCATCAATATCAAGACACAAGCAACAATTGACAATGCAGTGGCAAATATATGTGTTGCTTGTGTGAAGTAAACATTCGGAAACAAGATGTTTTTATTATGAAATGGGAAATAAACCTCTTACAATCGGCACATGACACATGAAAGCGATGGATATAGCATTGTGTGGCCCACGCAAAATAACAAAGAATCGTGTATTTGAATAGCCCGAGAACACTCATTTAAGGCCGATGAAGATTGTGTGTATGGTGCGTGTGCTAAACCTCAAGTACTGATAGTCGTCACGTCAAATCAATAAAAACACGTAAACAATATTCATCGCATCATACATAAATATTGAGTGTTATTTTCCCCTTGCTCGTTTCTATTCGAATTTGTTTAATTTCATGAAATCGATTTTACAAAGCAATAAATCGAACTATTAACAAGTCAATCCATTTGTGTCGATCGCCCCCAATTTTCCTACCGTGACCGTTGTGTTAAATTGTTATTTGAAGAACTTTGGTCATTGCTCCATTTTATCCACTACAATTGTCATCTCTGTCACACGCAAAACGAACTACACATACGATTTGTATTTACAATAAACAAGGTACTTGGAATGTGTGGTGCGAAAAAGAAGTGTGAAAAGGTAAGGGAGAAAATTCATCTAAGTTTCAAGTGAAATGAAAGGCAATCCAAGAAAGAACCGAAGAAAAGTAGAAAAAAAAAAAATTAATCGAATTGTTCGACCGGCCATTCTCAATATGATTAAACTGGTGTCGTGTTTCCTTCATTGCCATTGTAATCATTTGATATGATTTCTCGCCTCCTCTTTTGTTAATGGTCGTTTTTTCAACAAAAAAAGAAAAAAAAAAAAAATTCATAGCAGCCCACTGAGCACATGACATTTGTTTGTATTCGACATCAAATTTCGTAGCACAATATGAAATTTACCACTCGAATTTATATTGACACGCATTGAAAATGGTCGATTATAATAGAATACGATCAATTTGCCAGTAATTGTTATGAAATTACGTAAACTAAGACCGTTGTAGAGAGGATAAGAAGGAGAAGAAAAAAAAAATTGTTTAAAAATTCGACCAAATATAAAGTGACAATTGTTCCGATTATTGGTAAATGAAATAAATTGAGTGAGAGAAAAAAAAAAAAAAAAAAAACTAAACGGAAACTCTGATTGAGTGGTGAACGCAAGAATAAAATTGAAAAAAAATGTTACGGCAGCGAACAAAAATATGGATTGAGAATTGCCAAACAAAGTTCCAACGTTCATTCTCATCAGTTCAAGTTGACAAATGATATAATGTCACTTTTTCGAGTATTTTTTCTTTTTTTTTTTTTTCATTTGGTGTACAAATACACAACGCATATAAGTAATTTCATGAACGTAATCTATCTGTTGTATGTAATTTCAATGTTTATTGTATTATTTGGTTGTGGCATTCAAAACACCAAGCAATGAAAGTATATCAATATTTTCATATGTTTAATTTAAGATCGAATTAAGCGATAAATTCACAACTCGAAAATAAAAGCAACAAACAACACTCGTTCAATCCATATATTTTTAGCTCCATAGCTATGAATTAAAGATAGAAAAATATGATTAATAAATGAAAAGAAAAAGAACAGTGAAACAAAAAGTGCACAAACGAGAGAAGGCAAATGATAAAAATTAAATATAAAAACTGTACAAAGACAAAAGGTGTAGTGAGAGACTGAAAAAAAGACGGTAAAATAGCAGAGGCAAAAAAAAAAAAAAAAAACAAAGCAAACAAACAAAAACAACGACCAAATAAACTTGGAAAACAAATACTCCAAACAATGGGATACAAGACGGGAACAGAATGAACAACGAAAAAAAAAACACACACACACACACAATCAAATTAAATAGAAAGAATGAAAAAGGAATATGCTTCAGCAAACGGTCGTTGCGTTAAAACCTAAAGCACACAGAAATAAACAGAAACAAAAAGAACATGCAATGACTCAGCACATTTTGCATTAAACACTTGCAATCGAATCTGATGAAATTCATTAGAAATGCCGATAAATTTTTGTTATTGTTGTTTATAATTCGTTTTGAGAAGTGCTTTCGAAAGTAAATCACTCAATATGACGACGACGATGATGATGATGTGATGTTCTCGCTGACTTTACCAACCAGCCTGTTTGCCTTAATCGTTTTTCCACATCACTACGGACATATTATCGGGATTTTAATTATTTGTTTGTTTTATCAACAAATCAAATGCCAAACAACACCACACACACACACACACATCAAATGAGAAATATATTAATTCCGAGTGTGCGCCGCTTATTCGAAACGAATGAGAAAAGATATCTTGTATCGAGTAATTCTTTGTAAAAGACATTATACGGCTATCGATGATGGATAAATCGAATGATCTATAGCACAGTCATGTGTTGTGATGGTTTAGACTGATAGTT
Source organism: Resseliella maxima (assembly GCA_029041755.1). Lineage (NCBI taxonomy): Eukaryota > Metazoa > Arthropoda > Insecta > Diptera > Cecidomyiidae > Resseliella > Resseliella maxima. The sequence continues at coordinate 138,329 of JAQOWM010000732.1, read as the reverse complement.
TAGAGAATTCAGAGCCCGCGCCAAACTTGCTAGGCAATAACAAGTAACAAGTGTACCAAATACACAGTTGTTGTTTTTGTTATTGAGGTGGTTTTTTCTATGACAGCCATTTTTTTTTTTTCGTTTATCTTTTTTTTTTATGCTTCGAAAGGACAAACAAGAATTTTCACCTTCGTCAATTAGGCAGGTGATTTGAATCCAATTTGTAAATTTGATCTCTGCAAATTTGTAATTGGAGACGATTTTTATTGAGCAAAGCGAATAATAAAAAAAAAAAAACGAAGAAATGTAAACAACAATTCAAGTAAATCAGTAACACTTTTATCGCCAATACGATTTGTTACGTAAGATTAACGAACGATGATTCCATTTCTCACAGTCCATCAAATGTTTGTAACAAATGGTACCAAACAAAGTAAATCCTTGTAAACATTTATCAACGACATAAATCTTTCGAATAAATATTTGAATGGTTATTGATTTTTAACGTGTTTTACCGAATCTCAAATGTCTCGAAGCCATGTCTAGCGCCTTTGACGTTTTTTTTTTCTTCTTTTCTCGTCTCTCATTTCAATTGAATTGTCTTGGTTTGGAATCGGTTGCCTTCGTCGACCAATTGAATATTAATGTCTCAATTTTCACCAAATCATTATGATGTTTATTTAAGAGTGCTTAATCATTGTATTTTGTTGGCATTTCATTTGCACGTAGTCTTTCGTTACGGGACCATTTCACCATGCATAGACATACTATCTAATCCCCAAATGTGTTGATCCAAATCAAAAATATATATATATATATTTTCATCGTCCATAAAATATTAAATGAATTTATCATTGTTTCATCTTGCAATTCAATGGACTTGATCTCTTACAAAACAACTTTTTGAAGAGTTCTATTCGTTGAGAAGTGGATTTAATTTCGATTGGTATTTTTGCTCATTGCTATAATGCTGAAAATGAAATAAAATTGCTTAATTTATTCAAAACTTGAATTGACTATGAATCAAATTGATAAGATCATGAATTGAAAACGTTTGTTTTTCGTCCAACTTTCAATTCGATACGTACTCACTCAGTTGATTCGATTTAATCGACGCAATTTTATGACAGTTAGTGAGACATCTCTTTCGAATTGAGCCCAATGTTTTCCATTGTTAATTCTCAAAAAAAAAAAAAAAAAAAAAATAGTCTGTTTCTCATTCGCTGATTTCCAGATTGGATATTTCCATTTTCATAAAGTTTCATAGCTGCTCACGTTCATGAATCGTGTATCGGAATATATTTGCGTAAATTTAATGGAACACAAGTGAATTTAATAAATCAATATTTATGTTGTGTCAACATTGTCGCGCTATTTGCTACACAAACATTACCACTTGTTTAAATTCTTTTTTTTTTCCTTTTTGTGTTGCTGTATATGTGTTCCGGCGGAATGAATTATGCTTGCGGTGTGACACATGCGGTTTGTAGCTATTATCCCTCTCACTTAGTATCACGTTCGCCCTCTTACTATCTCTGTCTATGGGTGGGGGAGGGGTGTGATTCTTTACCTAAAATCAAATGACATCCAACAGTAACCATCGTAAAAATATATATTAATAAATGCTTAATCAAAATGCTACCCTAAACAAGTGTCAAGTCAAACAACAAAGTTATAATTTTAAATGAAATGCATTTCATTTGAACGATATACATTGGATCTTAACACATCCCAACAGCATAATAATATTATTCTATTTTTGATAAATGCCTTGGAAAATGTAAACAAAACAAATTTCGAACAACAACTGAGAAGACGGTAAACAATCTAAAAAAAAGAAAAAAAAAAAAAAAATTTGGTGTGAAGTTGAAATTCATCAACGCTGGACGATATTTTTAACCTTAAATTTAATTTTTTTTTCTTTTGTTAACGGCAGACGTAAACAGTTTTTTTCTCAACTCAAAATCCTATATGAAATGTTTGCTAATTGTCGTCACACCTTAGTTGTTGATATAATTCAGCAAGTCCTGAATATTTTCGTAGTTTTTGTGATGCATGTTTTTTTTTTTCGCTCCGTGTCTGTTGACGATATTCATGCTAATATGTATTTCCTGACTCCGTTGGTGAGTGGATGCAAGAAATTGACCAAAATCGGAAGCGTTTCATTTTTTTATTATTTACACAAACATGCAAAGTCCTGACGGCAATGACGTAGATGAAATCCACCTTCATTTTTCTCTGTTTTTATTGAGATTCTCTTCTCAACAGATTATGTATGTTTTCTGTGTTACGTCTGAACTCTTTTTTTTTCAGTTAAAAAAAAAGGTTAAAAAAAACTCGACCATGAGGATGTTCAATCTGTGAACATGGAGTACGACAAAAAAAAATGCAACTTTTTTGCCATTAGAAATGTGTTCTTGTGATAGCGGTCGCGAATTCGATATCCGACTAACTTGTTTTGACTCTTGAGCAAGGATATCGACATTCTAAGTGTTGTTGCTCATTTTTTGTTTGTGTATATATGAGAGAATGTTGAGCAATTTTCATGCATGTCTCATGTAAATGCAACTAATGTAGTTATGTAAAATGAAGAAAAAAAAATGGAACTGGGAAAAAATTGAGAATAACTCATCGAGAAAATGGTTTGAACCGAGAAATTTTTCCCGATTTGTATTGAAACTCTTTCGATTCGGAATAAAAAAAAAAAATAGAAGTGTTAACAGTGGACCAAAGCTTTAGAATGAAATAAGAGCAGAGACAGTTCAATAATAAAAACAAGAGCGTTCAAAATTAAGGGCAAAAGAGCAAAAAAAAAGTGAGACAAACCCAATTGATTCAGAGTGTTTCGTTGTGGTTGAATATTTGATTGTGCAAATATATGCACCCTATCGAATCGTTATCATAATCATTATTGTCGTTGTCTATGTCATCGTTGTTAGTCGACATCACATCTCTCCCGCATTTCAGATATGTTCATTTGTGTTATATGCGCATTAAACGGTGCAATCATTCGTGTATAAACTGAAACGAACGCGACTTGACTTCCCATTTCAATTTAATCGGCGGCTTTTATACACATTTTTTCTCTTTCTCTCTCTCTCTCTCTCTTTCTCTTCTTCTCTTTCTCTATCCCACTTTGCTCCTTTTGTATGAAGATGATTTCGTTGAGCGCTCAAACGTTCTATTTGTATAATATGGGTCGATGTGCCCTTGTTGACAAATTTGGTTAGCTGTTGATTTTACTGTATTTGATTTGGCATTTACGAAATTGTGTGATGTTCGATATTGTTTTATGTTGAAGCGCGACCAAAACATTTATCGGCAATTTGCATGCAATTTTATGTTAGTTGATAGTTGAACATTGGGTGTAAAGGTAGCAATTGAATTGAATTTGAGTACATTCGATATATAAGGACCACTTTTAAAGTGAACAATGAATATAGGAATGACAGTAATCGAATCACTATCTTCGGCCTTCATCGTAATTTATCTTGTTTTTTTTTTTTTACTTTTTTTTTGTTGCATCGTAGAGAAGATTAATTTGTCATCTCACAAGCATGCGGATTTTGAAATGTGTGTGGGCAAGTGAATGTCAATTTTAATTAGATGAAAGAAGAAAAACAATAAATGCAATTCTCTGAAGAGAAACTCTTAATTATCGACTTGAAACTCACAGAGAGACACAATCTCAAACACACTGTAACGTTTTCATCAGCCAAATATTTATTTCATTTTTTTTTTTTTTTTTTTATTTTTTTTTCTTTTCAATATTGCATCGTTATTTTTTATCGGTTGTTGACGCTCCGATTCATTCAAAGTACTGGATTTTATTTATTGCTCGTTGGTAGTCGTCTTTCACAAAAATTGCATCATGTGAAAATGCAGTTGTTTGTTTTCATTCTCATCAAATAATTTTGCTTGGTTTAATCAGAACCATTTGCACTAATTGACCTTTTTCAATGCAATTTCGACCACACAACTATGCGAAATGATGACACAGTTCTTTCGTCATTTATTCATATGGATTTGTTTGTTGTTGTTGTTGTTTTTTTTTCTGTAATTTTAAATTCCATTCGACAACAAGTTATATATTTTGATTTACGCTTTTCATATGAATTATTAGCAATGCGAGCAGTTGAATTAAATAATAACATTTGCCGGACAGGAATTTATGAATCATAACACGAAGTGGGCGAAGAATCGGATAGAGTAATCGATTCATTCATAACTCAATAGTTCTTTCCCTTTTTTTTCACCTTATTTCATCTTCTCTTTTGAAAACGATGAAATGCTTCAGGTTTTACCACAGTTCGGAAACGCAAGTTAATTACGAGAAATCGGTGTCGCACGAGAAAGTTTCATTAGAACAGAACCAACAGAAAACAATGGGCACATGACAATGAATCGCAAGTAGGCCTGAATGACGACGTTTCCATCATACTCGTCATATATTTCCCTCTCTTTTTTTTCCTTTCTTTTCTCTCTCTATCTCTCTCTCTCTCTCTCTCTCTCTCTCTCTCTCTCTCTCTCTCTTTCTCTCTCTATCTATAGAGCAGTATATCTCTAACTCACTATATAGTATATCTCATCTTGCTTGCCCTCTATCATCTTATATTGAAAAATGTTGATGATTTAATGCGCTTTCTTTATTTGATGGCAATTTCCTTCGAACAATCGGCGACAAGTTGGAACAAAAGAATGTGAAGAATACAAAAAGCGCGCACAAAAGCGCGATGGAGAAAATAAAACAATGGCATTGTATGAAATTGCGTTAGGTGGTGTGTATCAAGCGACAGGTATGCTTTGCCTCATTTTATTCAGGCCGATTAATTTCAACGTTTTTTTTTTTTTTCCTCTTTCTTGAACGTGCGTGTGTGTGATTTTGGCTGAAATGCTGCAAAAAAACACACAATGAAATTCAATGTGTTGTGTTCGCGCTAATCAGATTCTCACCACGGGACACTTCTTGTTCGACGACATCACACAACAATCTGTTTATCTATTCAAAATATATGTATATATGTGTCCCATTTAGACCTAATTTCATAAAAAGTCTTGCATGCAATTTGAAGGCTCATATCTCTTTAGGTCTTTAAATCGAATTGCATGCTCTTGAATTGACACATGAATCTGTCTTTTTTCACATAAATCATATTTACAATTATGACATACATAATTTAACTGTCTCATTTGACTAGAAAATTTATGTATAAATTGCAAATTAAATATAAATTATCACAAAAGGTGAAATGTTTAAAACCAAAACCAAATAATTAGATTTCATTCAATTTTATCCAAGGAAAATAGAAAAAATATTGAAACAATAGAAGAAACTTTTCAATCTCAATGGAATTTGAACAAAATGTTTCGTTGAAAATTTTTCACATGCTTGAATCAATAGAATAAACAAAAACGGAATCCATTTCCAATGTCATTTTCTGATCATTTTCACACGATAATCAGTTTCGGTATAAATTACGACAATTCCATCATATTTCTTGATAACAAATAAATTCGCATAAAATCCAAAATAAATGCAATTGAGAATGTATTGTCATTGTCTGTATTTCATCGTGTTACATCCATGCTATGCAGCAATCATGATAAACCAAATGTAGACACATCTATCTACAGGAGAGTATAAACGTGATTATAATTTGGCTGAATCATGATCTCATCTGTGCATGTGCTGAATGTTTGATGTGATCATCATAAATGAAAATGCAAAATAATAGGCTTCTTAATTTCCGGCGTTTAATTATGCAAATATTTTGTTTTATTGCATGTCAAAATAGGGCTTGTCTGCGCGAAAAAAAAAAAAACAACACAACACAACACAACATAACTAAACTGAACATAATTTTTTGAATGAATGAATTGAGTATTGCGGGAGCAAAGTATTGCTTTATAATGAATAAAAGCAAAATGTATATGTGTACAACACTAACGACGAATAGGTAGCGTCGATATATGATATGCCATTGAATTGTGTCTGTGTCACTGAGCACAAAATTTATTCAAATATATATATATCAATGGAGTTTTGTGGCTCTTTTGTTTTGGTGAGGCCATGTTCGTGTCCGCATCGCGCTACTACTGTCTATGTGCACACATTTTGTATAATTTTTTTTTCTTCCTTTTCTCGGCTATTATACTCTAATTTGAAGTTGAACGAACAAAAAATCACAATTTTTTCTCCACTCTCCCTCTCTTCTTTTCTCCTTCTCTCCTTTTCTACCTACCCCACCCCCCCCCCCTCTCTCTTCCCTCTTCCAATTTAGAAAAGATTAAATGACAATGATTAAATCTTTTTTAACTCAATAAAATGGTAGTTTTGTGTGTTTTATTAATTTGGATGGGCATCTCGCATTATCGTTTGCATTGTTTTAAATAAATTTTAAATGAAGATGGGATAATAATCCTATTGAAAAATGTGTTTTACATTGCGACGATTTCATGCTGATAGTTTGATTAAATCATATTAAAAAATTACACACTATACATGTATTAGTGGCTCCAAATATATGTGTATGTGTGGATTTTTAATATTTTTTCTTTTCTTTCTTATTGTATTTTATTATTGCCTCTTATGATTGCTCCTTCCGAAACCAAAAATCCGAAAAAAAAAAATTTAATCGTTTCATTAAATCTCATTTCACTTGTAAAATGGCAATAAACAATGCACGAGTTCACAGCAAAAACCATTTCATTCAATTCATTTTGCTTGGACACATAAAAAGAGTGTGAGACGACGCGAGCATATCGGAAGTGGAAACAAAATACGTATTGAAAAATTTGTTGAATATTTTCGGTTTTGTAAGGAAGTGTTTTTCATTTGAATTTGTTTTCTTCATCATTTCGTTTTTGTCTTGTTGTTGTCTGCGATAATTTGATAATTCATCAAATCACGTAGTATAATGAGGTATCAAATCGCAGAAAGAGAAATAATAAAAAGCGCATTTTCGTGTGTCAAGTGTCATTCGAGATTGAATCAATTAGTTCTACTGAAAACAAAACCATAGCAAATTCAATTAATTGTTTTTTTTTTTTTCGGTCCCGAACTTTTTGCAAATTCTTCATTTTTTTTTTCTTTTTTTTTTTTTTTTTTTGTCTTGTGTGAGCCATTGTTTTAAAACAAACATTGTTTTTTTTTCGTCTTTCTGTGCAAAACTTAAATATGACAAAACACAATAAAATGTACAAAGTCCTTGGTATGATGGAAAGTAAGAGCTAAAATAGAGAAAAGAAAAAAAAATTATTCGACAGAAATGGAATGGTGAGAAGGAAATGGAATAAAAAAAAAAGTGAAACGAGAATGTAGTAATAACCAAATGGCAAAAGGAAATGCATTAGGTTTTAAAAGATAATCTACTGGGATATTGGTAAATTAGTGGTATTTAAGTTCTATTAAGGATTTTAAGTAAATTTTTCCATTGTTGCTAAATGTATGATTTCTTCTTCTTTTTCTTTTTCGATAGTTTTTTTTTTTACTACCACCATTCGTGTGTGACAAAACAATGCCAAAGGCGATAAATAGTAGCAGTATTCTTTTTTGGTTTTTTTTCTTTTATTCTCTTCTATTGCTTGATTTTTGTGCAAAATGTGTGTATTCCATTGAGTTTATTATTCCGAATTGTTTGTATGAAATGAAGTTATTTTAGGCATGCTTATTTATCGATGCCCTGTGTGTTTATTCGTACTTATAGTCACACATATACAATTCCAATGTGCATGGCTATTAACTTATGTACATAAAGAAAAGAATCCATAGAGATTATACGCATAAAGAGCCACGAATTGCTTTTATTCGAATGGTGTTTATTTTTCGATTTACAGACTGACGCACTCTGTTTCAGTTGTTTTGTGCTGAACCGATTTTCGCCTTTAACACACATAAACATAAAATCCAAAAAATATGTTTTGAAATGTGTATTTTCTATACAAAATGTTTGTCGCTCGGTCTCATTCTTTTTGCTCTCATTTTGGTTTTCGCTTTCGTCCTCTAACTCTCTCTCTCTTTCTCTAAATCTCTCTCTCTCTCTCTTTCTCTCTCTCGCTCTCGCTCTCTCTCGCTTTCTCATTTTTGCTTTTGTTCATGGTTCTCGTCCTTTCATTTTGTCATTTTCTCGTTTTTAACCTAATCGGAAAATGCCCATTTAGAGAAGTGTTATGATCTTACTGTCATTCATTGCTTTCAACATCAATCCGGATTTCGAACATTAATTCGTGAAATAATGATATTGTTTGATTTAGTTTTGATTGATGATGAACCAAATGATTGAGTTCATGAAAATAGCAATCTGATCACCATTTAAAGTAGATTATGATGAGTATAAAGACTTTATTTTTTTATTGGTGAGTGACAATTTTTGTTTTTTTCTTTTTTAATTTAACGACATTTTTTCATTTTTTTTTTTTTTTTTTTCTTCATTGGAATTTCTCAATGGAAATTATGTCGATCCGAGGAATAGTTCTTTTTTTTCATTCTCAATTCCATGCACGCCTTAAAATTCCATGACGTCTAAATATCGTTTAATACTTTGTTTCGATAGCATAGTCGATAAATGAAATTTTCGTAAATTTGATCGGCTGGGCCAAGATAATCAGATGAACACAAGAACATTTTACTGTTCGCACCAACTGTCATCATCACTGAGTATATTGGTTTGCTGATTGTTTTCTATTTAATAGCCAAATAAAAAGATTCCATGGCATTATACCCATTTAACAATGCGACAATATGCTAGAATAATACAATAACAGATTATATTACAATTTGGGAGAAAAAGTGTCAATAGCATCAACAGCCTGTAGACCCACCAGTTGCGTTTTATTCTTATTATTATTATTATTATTTTTTTTTTTCAAATAGAAAAACATCAACACATTGTGGTGACCAAAAATTGATTTGTGATACATTTTTGTCACTTTCTCTCTTTATTCTTTCAAAGTAACTTTCTTCGGAAATCGGCATTATTGAGATTTTCATTGACAAGTAAATAACAATTTTTTTCTTCGTTCGGCAACTATTGAGAAAATTCTGTTGTATAAATTGAAAATATAAGAAGCAAAAGTATTATGGTGTCGATTACATTCAGGTGGTCACTGTAACATTTCGGTTTAGATTCAATCATTTGAAAACTGTATACTCCAATTGTATAGTTAACACAAGTATAACCATTCTTTACACTGATGACGCATAATTATTTGTCAAATAAAAATTTCCAAAATGAGCCAAGCAAAATTCTTCAAATAATAGGTTTAAATTGTGATTTTAGCACTGAAAATGTGCACGTTGCACGTATGAATTATGCGATAAATTTTTTTTTTCCTCTTTTTACAAATGGAATGTCTTTTCGCTTCGATTTTACATTTTATCACCTTCATTCAAGTGAGCGCGCACATTTCAGATCGCATGGAAACGAAAGGAAAAACAAAAAAAAAAAACACACATAAAACTTTCATTTTGACATTTATTTGAAAACAAACTGAACACAGAAACCAATAATTGTGAAACGCCATTTAACAAATTTTATTTCGAAATGATTTTGCAATGGCATTTTTCATATAAATCAACTTGGTGAAGCGCAATGTCCATGACGGGTTTTTTTTTTTTGCAACAAATGAATAATGCTTGAAATACATCAAGCGATGATGATTTATTCAGTAATAGACATTTTACTGATTTCATTTTAATGGAACATTTGGGTGGCTAAACTAAAATTAAACAATTGGAATGCACACACATTTCGTGTGGTTGAAAAGCCATAGCGCCAAATTTCATATGATTTTTTCATTGCTAAAAACTGTAACAGTACAAAACTAAATTGGCTTGCGCCTGGAAATAAACAAAAAAAAAAAAACAAAAACAAAATTTAGTAAGAAAAAAGATAGTATGAACGATGTTAAATGTGTTGAACGACCGCCCGATGTAATGCATACTGGTCATTCTGGTGCAGATTTATGTCGCTCTCGCACCTCGTCCATAAATCAATCACATTTATTTGACTCACATTACATTTCGGTTGCAGAGCTGATATTTTAGCGCTGTTTCTGTGCATTCGATGCACGTTTACGGGCGATTTTTATTGAATGCAGCGTTAGTTTCAATTTTTTTTAACACACGGCGATTTTCTCTCCTTTTATTGAACTCTCCAACAAACAAATGAATGAAAAAGAGGGGGGGGGGGGGTAGAGAGAGAGAGATACAGAGAGAAATTAAAACGAAATTGTATGAAAATGCTTAAGTTCTAAACGTGAATTTGTCGCATAAATGGCAATAGTGCATGTACACGAATTTGATAAGTCGTTGTTGCTTTTTTCCCCGTTGGTCGATGAAACACAAAACAACAAAAAAACTATCATCATTCATCATCATTATTTAAATAACCTATCGAATAGTGAAATGTAACTGACAGCACAAATAGTATTCGTTTTTGAATCGAATAAAAACGAAAGAAATCGTTTACTCTTTCAGTGTAGAAATGAAAAAAAAAAAATTAAATATTTAACTTTGTTCGTTTGAAAGATCGTCAAACTGATTGCTCTGATTGATGTCATTTTGTTTGTGCATACCGTTTAAACATTTCACTTTGTGCTAATTCTAAATTTTGAAAAAGGTGCTCAATGGCAATTAATCACGCAATAGAATTTACTTTTTGCTCATATGGCATCGATAACACGACCACTCAATCAATTTTGGTGTGTGTTTGAGTGTGTGTATGGTGCAAATGCCAAAAACGTCCCCAATCGCATGAAAAAAAAAACATCGAATATGCTCAGACTAATACAGTTCATTGGTTGATTTACTCGTGCTCAGCTGTCATTGGCGCAGTGATGATAAATTAATGCCAAAAACTGTACGGTATTTAGTCTGAGCATAAAATATAATTTAACATACGGTCTTAGTCTCCCATTAGGTTAATCTCTTAATTTGTCGCATTCGAAAATTTCACATTTCGAATTTTTCATGCATAGTCCAATGGAATGACGCGTATTTTTTGAAAATGGTCGCCGCGCATGTAATCGGGCAATTTATTCGGTTGATTATTTCGTTGATTATATCGTTAGCACAAATTTATATACACATTGAACAAGTACAAAATCATATATGTGCGCTACACTGAAAAAAAATAAAAAAAAAAAACATTTATTCGGGTTGTGAATCTCATTTAAGTACCGATTTTAGTTAGTGCTTTTGTCTGCGTGTGTGTAAGTGACGGGCTTTTTCCCGTTTTTATTGCTCATTTGTAGAACATGAATGCGATCGTGAACTTCGATTAAACCATCACTGATTCTATTTATCAAATGAGCTAGTCCATTTGAGAGAGTTCTCTTCCTTTGGGTGCCACTTTTTTCTTCTGTTACTTTATTTTTCGAATTAATATACACGATGAAAAAAAGTGAACAAAATTTGCATGTATCGTGTACCCTGAATGTCTGTGAGACCACACATTATTTCATACATTTCGATGAAATTTCAGAAAAAAAAAAAAAATTACCTCATTTTTTTATTCTCCACTTTTTCGATTACATTTTTTGTTCGCTGTTTTTGCGGGTGTGTCAACTTTTCTAATGAGAATTGTGCTGAAATTGACTTGATTTTTGGCTGAAAATATAGTATTTTATATAGCTGGAATATTTGCTAATAAAAATGGAATGAAACAAAAGAAATATCGTGTGAAATAAAAACAAATCATTGCTATTTTGTATCATCATATATACATATATATATTTCAATATTTTCACATTTCATATTGTGCCTGCGCCTGTCTGTCATCCATTTTGACATATTTTCATTTTGTTTGAAACACACATGAGTCTTGCTTAAATGTCTACTTGTATTTTACTAATTTTTGCTTTTGTTGTTGTTGTATTTGACATTGTCATAGAATTCTAGCTTTTTTCTGTTTTTTTCTTCTTCTTTCGATATAATATTCATCATCACGGCATACTGGCGTGACATATTTACATGATTTCAATCATTTTACCAGTTATTTGTATAATATAGTAATATATTTATAATTGATACAAGAGTAACATACTTTGTTTCATGTGTTGTTGTTGTTGTTGTTTTCTTTTTCTTTGTTGAATGCAGTAGAATAATTTGTTGCATTAGTACAATTTTTGTTTTTTTTTTTTTAAATTCATTTTTCGTTCAAAATTTTCTTAAATAGTTGTGTGTATTTTGTGAAGAATTTATTGAGATATTTCGAGGGGAAATTCGTTTTTTTTTTGTTTGTTTGTTTGTTACTTAAAGAAATGTTGCCATTCTTTCACGCCGATAATGCAAATCTGAATAGTTGCAGTGAAATGAAATATAGTTTTAGCACAAAAAATGTCCATTTAAATTTTGTACATGTGCACAAAAGATGTATGCGCTTATGCTCTCTCTCTCTCTCCCTCTCACTCTCTCTCTCTCTTTCTCTTTCTCTTTCTCTTTCTCTTTCTCTTTCTCTCTCTTTCTCTCTCTCCCTCTCTCTTTCTCTCTCTCTCTCTCTCTCTCTCTCTCTCTCACTCACTCTTTCTCTCGATTGTGTGTGTGTGTGTGTGTGTGTGTGTGTGTGTGTGTGTGTCGTATTTGGTGAAAAGTGACTCGACAAGTCTTTTAAGGGATAAATGCATTTCAAACACCAATAAATTGAAGCAAAAAGACACAGAAACCACAAAGAGAGCTGAAAAGACCATGTGATTATTTATTGTGGACAAAAGACGAAACCGCATGGAAAATGGGCTTGCATACAAAGACTTGAGAACAAAATTTGTCTCTTTCTTTCTTTCATTATCAATGTGTTTTATTTTTCTGTTTCATTCGGTCATATATAGCAGCTGAAATTGAATGAAACGACTACTTTATTTGCTTTTACTCTGAACGAAAAGTAGTTATTTCTTTCAATTACGGTTGCCACAAACAGATTTTCAGCGCTACTCTGAAAACTGAACTCTTTTCATCACAACAACAACGAAGAGATAGAAAGAAAGAAAAAAAACATATGAAAACTTTGTTGATCTATCCACTGGCTTTATATATTTCATTTCGATAGCAACAATGAATTCAGTTTAGCACGAACGAACACGAAAAAACCATCCAACACGAATAAGATGAAAATAATAATAATATTTAAACAAAATTTTCTCTAAAGTCAATTTTATCATTTACTTAATACCAATTAAGAAACAGAGTGAAATACATTTTGTTTAGAAATGAATCATTTATTCATTTTTGTTTTTGTATTGCTTGTTGCCAAAGTGACGGATGTGCACAAAAGGCACCCACACTTATATTGCGGCATCCAAAATGTGCTCTATCTCTGCTATCTCATTTCCAATGTATTATTTTCATTAAAACAATTCTTAAAAACTATATTCATTTGTGTCAATTCAGATTGTCTTGTTATGTCTTCGCCCAAAATGTGCTTTGATCAATTCCAAGACTCTTTTGCTACACTTCCCACTTTTATTTTTCTTCTATAATTTTGCCACTTTTTCTTCTTTTTTGCTTTTGCCTCTTCTTAAATATAATGAATAGAATGCATAAATTGTTTTTTTTTTTTTACTCAAATTCATACGTCTTTTCATTTTGCATTTATCATGTTTTGTTTGCTTGTATGCTTGCATTAATTAAATTTTCAATTTAATCATTTTTTTTTGTTCATCCACAGTGTTTGTTCACTAATAACATACTAAAAATTATTATACTAATTCAATGTGCTGTTTTCATTTGCATGTTATAATATCATTTTAATCAAATTTAAATCCGAATCCTTGTGGAAATGTTAACAGATTTGATTGAAATAAATGAGAATTTGTTTTCTATTGTTGTTGTTGTTGTTGTTGTTTTTTATATTGAAAACACTAAGCGAAAATTTCTTATTTGTTTTTTTTTTTTTTTTTCTTTTTTAATTTCTTTCGAAACGTAAATATTTGAAAATTTGTCGTTGATAAAATTCAATTGCGAAATTGATTTAAATCAATCGAAGCGATGCTATCAATTGATTCATTAGGAAATCACCTCACATCACGTGTCTTTTGGTTGTGGTGATGGTGAAAATGGTCGATGCAGTGTTGGTGCTCCTGATGTTGAATTTCTTGTTGTACTTGATGTATTATTGCCGCCAACTATTCGCACAATTCCATTTGTACGATGTGTGGGTAATTGTGGTGTCGTTCCTGAGCCTAAACCCTGTTTGTTAGAAGAAAAAGCGAAAAAAAAAAACAAAATGGATTTTCATTAATATTTAACATTCGATTGGATTTTCGTTGGAATTCTTATTCCATTAAAAGATATTTTGCGGTTTTTCCAAAAGAGAAAATATCATTTTGATTGGCGAAAATTGTATTATTTTCTTTGGAATTGTTGTTTTTGTGGCAAATCGGGCGAAAAACGAATTTTCTTTTTTTCTTCATTTTTATTTATTTAAACAAACTTACCGATGTTAAATCTGAATTGATGCGATTCGGTGAGCTAACGCGTATTCGCAATGGAGACAATGTTGCTGGTGTACCATTTGGTAAATGACTGCCGGCGGCAATGGTAGCTGCTGACGATGGTAATTGTGGTTGCGGTCTTATTAACGTTGGTGTATTCATATAGTCGATTGAATCGCGAGAGTCTCGTGTATTTAACGGAATTCGATTGCCGTTGCCAATATTTGTCATTGCAATTGCTGCTGGAGGTGAATGTGTCGGTGGTGAATTATCACCACCAACAAATGGATAAGGCAACGTGGGTAAAAAGCGACTAAATGCACCTGTTCAAATACAAACAAAAATGGAAAAATGCGACATTAATGTCTGTGTGTTGATTTTTATTTTTCTTCAAATTGAATTGTTTTTTTTTTTTTTCTTCATTTCATTAAAACATTTATTCATGTATTTTATTCACTTTCTTTTTCATGTGAAAATATTCGTAAAAAATATTGGCAAAAATTTATTCAATGATTTCACTGTAACAAATATTAATTAAATAAAAATTAGAAAAAAGTAATAAACTTACCAGCCATAGCAGGTGAATGTGCATCAAATGTGAATCCACCTAATGAGAAGCTACGGAAATCTTTTTCACGATCACGTTGCAAATCGTCATGCATTAATCGATCATCGTTACCGCCACCAGATGTTGAACCGGGGCTATGTTGAAGTGACAAACTGCTCGGCACCGGTGAATGTGTTCCCAGTGAAATATCCGAATCGGAATCATCTGAAGGTGTTGGTGATGCATTATCATTTTGACGTGATCGCAACGATGTACCACCAGAACCCGAAAGCGATTGATTCATTCTGTAAATGTGAAAAAAAGCAGGAAACATTTCATGAGTGAACAGTTGGAATTTTTTCAAAAATAAAAAACGAAATATGAAAAATTGAATGCAGGAGAAAAAAACAACACACGCACACACACACACCCACGGAAATATTGACATCACCAAAATGGCAACAATACGTTCAATTTGATGGTGAAAATAATGCAAATGTAATCAAATCAAGCACATTCACGATCCGAATACTAAAACGGTTTTTGTTTGAATTGAGTTTGAAAATCAATGGTTAAAAATTAATCTCGTTGTTGCAGGAGTCAAATAAAAAAAAACTCCCCGAAAACCGTTTATCTAGTCAAATTATTCACCCTTGCAAAAGCACGTGCTCAACATTTTTCCAGTGGTGAAGAAAAAAAAAAACTCCATTGTATGTGTAATATGTTCGATATTTGGTGAATAAAAAAGGCCAATTTTTTGTTTCTTTCAATTTTCAAACAAAATTCAATCGCATTCAAAAGCTTTAAATCTTCAATTTAAACACACATTGCCAGGAAAAAGAGAGAAAGAGAGAATGAGAGAGAGAGAGAGAGAGAGAGAGAGGCGAGAGAGAGAGGGAGGGAGATAGAGTGACAGAACAAATGAGTGTATGTGTATAAGCGACATTGAGTAAATCAAATCAGTATCACCCCCCCAACGAATAGTTGAAATAATGATAATCAAATTTATTTTCGGAACCAGCAGTAATTCGGACCGAAAGCCAAAACCCTTTAGCTGCCGATTTTCTATTTTGTGCTGTTCGCAGTTAAATTGATGCCAATATGAAAAGATGACAATGAACATTGAGTATACAATAATAATAAACAAAAATTCGCATACAGAACGCATTCACAAATTTGAGAATGAGAATGAGAATGAGAACGACGACAGCAAATGTTGATGTTGGCCGGTGTTCTTTCTATCTCAGTTATTATTACAAACTCAAACAAAAACCAAATGCACACTCGCACATACACACATTATTTGATTTTGGGTGCAAAGCATGTTAGAAATCGGCAACCCTTTTGTTGGTTGGCTGTGGGCAAATTATATCCGAAATTCTGTTACAATACAGTGAAATGTTTAACAACTGCAAACAACATCGATTGACAAAACATGCACAGACACACACACACACACACGCACACACATCAAAGTTTATGTGATTCAATCACTAACGACCGATTCAATTTACCGAAATCATTTGGTATGAGGGATAAGGTTATGATTTTGAATGAACAATTTGACTTGAGCACATAAAATGAGAAACGGCACAGATGCGAAACACCATGAAGAAAAGAAAAACATACACACATATCGACTAATGTACCAATGATAGACCTATTTACATTTAAGATTACGATGAGAAGCAAAACGCTAATCATAAATTCATTGACAAACTTGAAGCCGAGCATTTTAAATTAGCTTCAAGTTAGTATTTATTTCGACATGTCAAAGTAATTTCCATAGTTTTTAATTTCCAAAAATGGATAAAAATAAAGAGAATAGTCGTATATGGCCGTAATTATGCGTTTATCAAAACTATATCTCAACGAAATCGAATACCAAACTAACAACCGAACATATTTCCAAAGTGCCATGCAATCCGATAGATTCGTATCGATCGTCGATATTGGTGTTTCTTTTTATTTCATTGTGTTATAGTCATCATCATCATCATCGTTGTCGTGGTCGTCGTCGACAGTAAGCGACTCCAACAATAGAAACAAAATAAATTTAATTACGCAAATATGTTATACATGTAATCATATTAAATATTCAAATGAAAAAGCATTATCAACAAATATTGCGCATACTTTGTTGGTTTGTATATTTTGTATTTTCTATTTTCTATTTTCTATTTGTATGGAGATATTTTTTTCACTTTGTATCTCTCTATTTTTATGTGATTTGTGTCTTTGTGGCTCAAGAGAATCGATGAAGGTAATTTTCATAAGGCGTATAAATAGACTCCTATCTATCGTTCGTCTGATTCTCTTTTATTTTTTTTTTTTTTTCTTCTTGTGTATATGTTTGATTGTGGTAAGCACATAGTATTCGAACAGTGTACAAATTCTAGCATTTGAATAGAAAGAAGCAAAAGACAGCGCGCCTGACTGACATATTGGCATTACAAACAGCACAACGTTGTATAATATAAATACATCCATGTCTATGCGTCTGTGTTTCGGTGTATGTTTGTATAAAATACAACATACTGTAGTTTGTAACATACACGTTCCATTTCATATGATTCGTTTGTATGTATATTTATTGTATGCGCGCTGTTGCTCTACCGTCACCCAACAAATGGATAGCAAAACATACAGCAAAATTCATTGTATTTGTGTACCGATAGAAGAAAAGCGGATAAATTTGTGGGTTTGTCAAATTGTGTTGACGACCAAATACATATTGAGTGAGCGCATACTTCCACATTGGGCGCATATAAATCATGCAATGAGCAAGAGCGAAAGAGAAAGAGAGAGGCGGAGTCATGTCTAAATGTCAAAAAAAAAATTCAAACAATTAAATTTTATTATAACAACTGCCGAATAAATACATACAGCAACAAATATCAAAATATATAAATGAGCCAGAATATTTGATTCTATGACTTTTTTTCGGGTTGATGCTCGAAGACACCTTGGCATTTTTTTTTCTCAAAAAAAAATATCATGCATAATGACGCGGCGAAAATGAGCGATATCGATTTTTCTTCAATAAACTATGAAAAAATCTAAAGAGAGAAAAAAAAAATACATTTTACTTTCAATTTCTTTCATTCGATTGATGATCATACGGTACTCTCGTAAAATGAAAAGAACTCAATCTCAAAGTTTTTGTGAGAAAAAAAAAAGAAAAAACTACTTTCGATACTGTTTCAAATTAAATGCAAAAGAAAAGTTCGTTTTGCCATAAAATCCTAAACATTCCGATGCACTGCACGTGCTCAAGAAATGAATACTGTGATTTTTTGGCTGCTGGCGTTTGTCATCAAACGGCTTCTGCGCAAAACAATTTGCATATCATTTATCGTTCAATATATATTCATGGTAAAAGTCATTTGAATTTGTCGAGTCAAGAGAGGCCACGATTTAAGCCCATAATAAATGCATAAAATGCCACTTGCGGCTATTGAACACGACCAAAATGCCTTTCGCCTTTTTCAGAGTGATGCTTCCGTTTTCTTTGATGTTAAATAAATGGCCATGAAACGTGCCCGAAATTAATCAATTCATGTGGCTGGTTTTCGTGTTTGTATTACTCTTGTTGTTGTTGATGTTGTTGTTGTTTTTTTTGCGGCATTTTTGCGTCAAATGTGTACGAGCACAAAATTGCAGGTTCGATATAAACGATTGAAAGATGATGTTTGTGTATGATTTTTGACCATGTGTGTGTGTGTGTGTGTATGATGAATATGACGTTCATGGGAGAATAGTCCAATTTGCATGCAACGGAATTAACAATTTCGCGCAAACTGCTTGTTTATTGCTGCTAATTGCATCCGGAGGACATAAATTCGGTAGTTTATCAACTCCAATTTTGTTGATATTCCTATTGAATGGATATGCTAACACGTTGACCGATTTCGTACATGGTTTTCATCACATTTTCATGCGAATCTGTGTTAAGTCAATGCTTACATTTTACTGATTTCCGTATTCGTGAAACGAAAAGACAAAAAAAAAAGACCGGGTGAGATGGAATCAGAAAAATCGATACGGAACTGAATCGCGACGGCAAAAGTGAAACGAAACACAAAACTCGGCATTCATCAAATGAACAAAAATATTCAAGAAACAAAAAAAAAAAAAAGAAATTGAATGAACAAATCCTAACTATAATGAAGGATAGGGACGTTGAAACTGTACAACTGGTGGCACTTGAGAAATGCATTCTTTTTTTTTTTTTGCTCTTTATTTTCGTTTACATTTTTTTAAATATGTTTGGCAAACAACACCCCAAAAACTGTTGCGAGATCTGATGATATTTTCCTTGCTCCTTTTAAATTTTTTGGTTTTTATCGTGTCGAAATCCATTCGGTTCAAAATTGAAATGCGGAAAATAAATTCATTTGGATGGATTTCTCAAAGCACGAAATTCAAAGCACAGACGATATTCATGTTGTAGCTGCTGCCGTCGCCGTCTTTTTCTTTTTTTCATTTGATCAGAGAGGGGAGAGTTTGAGAGTGCCATTGAAGTTGATCATTGTTGAAATTATATTCATAAATTACTCAAGTGTTCTTAATAACTCAAATGGAAAAATATAAATTACACACAATGAATATGCTTAAGATGCTGAACCATACTGTTGCGATTTCTTCCGAGCAAACGGTAGTAATCTTGGTTTAGCACTGAATTTTGATTTCATTGTTACATTCAAAGTGTTTTTCTTTTTCTTCTTTTGGCCAATTTTTCGGTTTTTCCCAAGGAATTTCAATCATTCTTGAGAGTAATTTTCATATCAAAAACACACACACACACACACACACAATTAATGGTCCAACATCGAAATGGCTATAATTCAATTAACAACATTTATGTCAATGGTTTAAAATGTTCAATGTTATCGAGTGAGTTTAAATCGCTTTCACACGCGCTACGTTCTCACCATGATATTGAAGTACACGCAATTGTCGGTGGTACTTCAGCGTAATTGTAAAGGCAAAACAATGTAATCGTCGTAAGGAAAAAACTAAAAATTGCAACGAGAAGAGTAGTAATATTTCTTTCAATTCCGTTTAAAATAAGTTAAAACTGATCCATTGTATCAAAAAGTCAGCAGAAAAAAAGTCAATTTTTTTATTTTTCCAACTCAAAATTTGTGTCGTTTTGTATTTGATCACAGTTTCATAGCAAAAAAAAAAAAAAAAAAAAAAAAAACAACAATAACAAAAAACGTTTATAAATACAAATGGAATTCGAAAATCGTGGGAAATGTAACTAAAACCATAATTCGGGCAAAGCAAGAATATATTCAATTCATAGATGATGTTAGATGTCAAATGCTCAACATATTTAACTATATAAGAGAGAAACACTTAATCGTGAAAATTGCATGCAAACAAAAATATGTTTGGCTTTCAAGTTGATGATAAATCAAGATATTGCAAACATAAAACACCCTTCGATTGTCAAACACAAATTGTGAACGAAAAAAAAAAAAAAAAAACAAATGCGAGAGACACTGAATGAAAGTGAAAGTGAGAGTGAGTGTGAGGGTGAGGGTAGAAAAGATCAACATTGGCGTCAGTTTTCAGGCCAGCAATAGCAAAAAGGCAACTCGATACGTTTGCATGATGATGATGATACAGAAATAGATTCGAGCGGTCGTTCGTACGCAAAACATCATATTTTTGTTTATTTAGTCGTCAAATTCCAAATTGAACCCGATGAAGAAAACGAAATGATGAAGAAGAAATAGATTGAATTTGGACGCAGATATTTAAACGATGGAAATGAAATCAATATCAATACAAGCTAATGGAGAATGAAAACATGGAAGCAAATATACCTTTTTATAAAATATTTCTTTGAGAGTTTGCATTACACTTAAGTGTATTTTCTATATCATTCATTTTCGTTTCCTATGTCTTGTTTCATTTTTTCATTTTTGCTACTTTTATTTTTTTTTCTCACTTTCATCTTACGTCAATCAAGTCTTGTACTGAATGCTCAAAATAGATTTGATTTAATTTTGGAAATAATTCGCACTAGATTGACAAGTGTAACTATCAATTTATTTGCACGAAAATAGGCAAATTTCTGCTGAAAAAAAAAAAAATTAATGCCAATTACTATGTAATTTTCAGGTTGATGTTCTCATATTCTTTTGTCAATTTGTCTTTTTTCAGAAGTCAATAGTCTAATTACATAATGATTGCCCTTTTTCCGTATCGCATTTCTTCAACGTGGACTTCATGGCTGAAAATCTCATAATTACACGCTCAAATTACGGGTGAATCTAATTTTTCGATACGGTATTGTCGTCACGATGAATGAATTGTACGCCGTTACTTAGTGATTGAAATGAAATGTTTTCTTCCTTCCCTCATTGCCCAGTACTATTTCGCCCGAAAAATGCGTTCTTTTTTCCTTTGCTCTCTCTCTCTCTTTCTCTTTCTCTCTCTCTCTCTCTCTCTCTCTCTCTCTCTCTCTCTCTCTCTCTCTCTCTCTCTCTCTCTCTCTCTCTCTCTCTCTCTCTCTCTCTCTTCTCTACTTTGGATATCAAATTTCACGTGATGTGTCGTTGTTCTGTATAACAATTTTGGTGGTTTGCTATACCCTAACAATCATCTCCAAGAATTATCTCGTTAGATCAGTTAATTCAAGGCAGCTTGTGAATATTTTTAATACGATTATTGGTTGGATCTCAAATTGCAATTGTATTTAGCATTTCGATTACATAAAATTTTATATTTAGCATGTTTCATTGATTCAATAACATTTAGTAAATAGAATGTGATATTCAAATTGTGATGCCATCATATTGTCTGTGTATATATCCAAAGATTACATCATGTTATTTAGGGATGTTGCATGTAGCAACTTGATCTGTATATCAAAGGCAATGGGAAATAGTGTGTTGAAATAAAAATGGAAAACAAACAAAAAAGAAACAACTAGAAAGATTGATTGAAAAAATATTGTATGATGTGGCGCCGGAAGCAATACCATACTGAAACAGTCGTCAATATAAATATATATTTATATATATCGTTGTGATATCATCAATTGAGAATCGAAAATCGAAATAATCGACTGAAAATACGAAAAAATGCACAACGTAAATATAAACAAACTAACGACCAAATACCAAACGGGCCCAAAATACGCACGCAAAAGTATTTTTATTGCACATACATGCACACTGACTGCGCGGTGTATTTGTTTTTTTTTTTTCTCTACTCTTCGGCTTCATTAATGGTCATATCGCAAAAATCTGGAAAAATATGAAACAATTTTATGAGATTGCCGCATTTTTGTCGAAGCCAATATTTTCTTTCATTTCATTTTAAACATTTTCATTACTTGTTACATTCCAATGTGGCGGATATCAACAATCAAATCAAAGTAGTTGGGAAGTTTGTTTCAGTCAAACGAAGACTAAAACATATATTGCAAACGAAAAAGAAAAATAGTACCATTTTTTAATATAAAAAAAGGACAGAGAAAAAAAGAACACATTCGAAATGAGCGTCTGTTAATTTGAACATTCATTCCAAATGATTTCAGAGTTTTTAAAATGTTTCAATTACAGTTGTTTTCAGAGTAAATTTAGTGTTGAATGAAAAGAACAAAAAAAAAAAAAAAAAAAAAAAATTGGTATTTGTCAACGATAAATTCTATTGAAAATGTCTGAATAATATTTCTTCATTTTTTGTCATTGTTTTTTCTTTTTTTCCGTTGAAGACATCATTTATGTCTACTATGTATAATTACATTAAATTGAATTATCAGACAAGCACTCATTAACTTATGAAATTATGTTTCTCTTATTTCGGAAATATGTCTCAAACATTTGTCACAAAAATGTTGTCATAGAAAAGTCCATAGGAAAAAAAAAATATGTAAACATTATCTGATCAATTACAGTTTCAACAACGAAACAAAAAAAAAATCTCATTTTGATGTAGTCATTTTAATAGCTTCTGAGTGAGTTCAACATCATGCAATGTAGATAAATTTCTTGTTATTTTTGATGGTTTAAAATTGATGGCAATTTGAAAAGTTTTTCAACTGCAAAATGAGTGCGACTTAAATTGACAACTATGTTGTTCACCCCCTCCTTATTGTTTTGGTGCAGATGTGACAACAAAAGGTTTCGTGAACCCAATTCGCCTATGTATATATATGTGTGTGTGTGTACGCATTGTTTTCAATTTTACCGTTATTGATGCTCTCATGTAATGCGTTGAATAGAAAAATTATTATCAAATTGTTCTCTCATGCGAGCCAAATGGAAATTTGATTTACGTTGGTAAAACGCATGTCGGTCGCACCAAACCCAAATGTCTTTATCAAAATGATAGAGCCCGAGACAAAGGTAGAAAAAGAGTGAGACTGAGACTGAGACTGAGAGATAGAATGATTGCGTATGCAGAATGCTTGAGCAATACGGTTCATCTTTGCATTGTTGGTTGGGCTTTCAAACCGATTTTGCCGAAAAAAGTTATATTTTGCCTTTGGGGCATTTGAAAGTACATTATATTCAAATCTATTGTCAATTTATTTTCTAGATTTAATACCACTTTTGGTTGTTGGCATATGAGCCGCTGATACGATGCCGATCAAATCCCGACTATGAGTTAATGTCGGAGTCATTGGGCTTGGGTTGAATCAATTCAAAAAGAAATTATTTCTAACAACATTTTATATGAGATTGCGTTTAATATCTCGTAGATTTAATATATTCATTATATGAACCGAAAATATGGTATGCAATAATGGGCCGAAATTTCAAATGAGACCCTTTGACATAACCACCGACCGATGTTGGATCATATACAAAACAAACAAATAAAAAATGGATATAAGAAACAATTTAATATATTTGAAAATAATGCCATGTAAATGCAATAAATGTTATGATTGAAATCAAATTTATTTCGTCTGTCAACGTTGTTGTCGTTTGATTGCATTTCAGTTGTCTGACAAAAACAACCTACTAACCGAATTATTCATGGTTTTATGACACGCATATATTTGTGTTATTTGTGCTTTGTCTGTTTGCAAAAATACACACACAATTCAAGACTTTGAGCCATAAGAAAAACTTGACCGACCATTTTGGCAGAAGTTCTGGTTGACTAACAAGACGAAAAAAAAAAGAATCAACAACAACATGGTAGCTGTTTATTTGCACCTGGCTGTGAGATAAACATTGTCACTTAATTATTGAAATCAACACCGTCGCAAAAAAGCGAGTAAAGCACGAGATAGAAACGGCTTAAATATGCTATCGCTTGGATTCTTTTAACAGACAAAAAAAAAAAACACAAAAACATCAAATTCTTGAACTTGCAGCTTGCCAGTGAATTCGCTTGAATTTCAAGTGATTTTTTTCTCTTCATTTTTTTTTTTCTTCCATTTTGATGAAATCAGAAGCATTACAATGACACTGAGCACGAAAAACAAAACGGGCCTGAAATTTGAGTTTCACATTTTACACTAAATTGAATTTTGGTTTTGACCACATTCGATGCAGGTAATGTTCGATTTTTTTTTCCCCCGTTCACTCCCTGTCCCTATCTCATTTATTCAATTCCGATGTTTTTACACCGAATTTCATCATATTTTTTTTTTTTCGCTCTTAATTTGGGTGTTCTATTTATCACAAAAATGTGATGTATCCTGATTTGAGATGATTAGATGTTTAGTGAAATATATGTATATAAATGTGTGTGTTTTTTTACTTAATAATTGGTCAATTTCGTTAGTATAGTTTCACTTCAGTGGAATTTAAACACTTCACTCATGTAGACAAGTGGATCATTTGTCGGTCCGTTTAACAATTAACCAAAATTTCAGGTACACACACTCACACTCACACGATTCACGCAAAATATTATAACTTTTAATTAATATTGTTGCTTTTGCGTTGGTTCGAGAAGCCAGCAAAAGAGAAAGACAAGGAGAGAAAAAGACCAAGCACTTATTCGACCCGTTGAACTTTTTTGGTGGGCAAATTTTTTTTTTTTTTTTTTTTTTTTTGTTCATCATTTTTGTCGGTTGATGATGGTTTTTCTCATTTTTTCTTTTTTCTTTTTTTGATTCGGTTCTCTGCATGTACATGAATTTGTTGTTGTTGCGCATCATGATTTTTCAGCGATGGCATTTTGTGGCATTGCTTTTTCATGCAGTTTTATTTCAATCTCAGAATGCATACACATTCCGATTCGGGCCTGTGGAATTTAGTTTCAGTCTGTCGGCATTCGGGTTTTGTTGTTGTTGCCATTGCTGTTGCTGCTGCTGCAGTTTTGATTTTGGTTTCAGTTGCTTTTTTGTTCGTGTCTTACATCTCATCGGATCAAATGTATCGAGTCAAATTACAAACGGCGCATATTTTGATATAATAATTTTTGGCATTTTGGGCTCCTGTATGCTCGTGCAAATTGCAGCTACTCTACAACACACCGATGCGCTTAATATGATACCATTTCAAATGAATTAAATCAAACGAATTCTGAGCGCATAGAAATCGAACGAAAAAAACAACTTTTCATATACAACCGTATTCAAACACATACACACACACGCACACGCACACGGACTTATACGGATATATTTCATCAAAATGCACGTTATTCATCAAATATAAAAAGCAAAACGTTGAAATGTGTGCTCAAGCGATCAAAAATGAATTTAATTTCAGACCGAATTTGAAGTGAATTTGAACTGAATGAAAAAAAAAAAAAAAAGAAAACAACCGACATTGTTACATATTAAAGGTGAACTCCCAATCAAAAGTGAACAAACAATGAAATCGATCGATTTTGACTCAATTGATTGAGTTTGACTACATGAAAATCCCAAAATAAAACAGAAAAAGAAAATACTCTATCGTTAAAATCCGTTATGTTGTTTCGTTAAAAGGATTTTTCACGTTTGTAATCAATCGCCACAAAGTTAGCATTTAAGCCATACCTCATGGCAATATAACCGAAAATATCTCAGAAAGAAAGAAAAAAACAACAACGCCAGATAAATGATCAGATGATCGTCTCGGTTTTCAGAAAATCTGTAATGTCACGCACAATTGAAAGAAATTTTTTTTTTAAAAAAACATACACATACAAACACATTATCGTCTCTGCATTGAAATAATGAAAAAAACATCGAAAAATTGCGCTTTTGTATATGTGAATGCGTGTATGATATTAATTTCAATATTTATTTGAGCAAATTCGAAAAGAGTGATTCGATAAAACCAGGTGGTCACTGTTGAGTGAACAACAGTCGCATTGTATGATGATAACAATGGCCAACTCAACCCGAATATTGCCAATCGAATTATAATCGTTTACAAGTTGAAAAAATGGTTCATTTTTATTTCAATAAAATGTGACAAAATAAAAATATGTCCAGAAGTGAAATTATGTCAATGGTTTTACAGTAGCATGCACTAATTGTTGTTGGGATTTTATTAAATTCACATCTTTACATATATAAATAATAATCCAAAATGGATGGAGAAAAATGTCACCATTTTTTTTTTCATTGTTGGTTTGTTCCGCACTCACTTGATTAAATTGATGTGTTCGGACTGCTAATTGAAGCGGTCAAAGTTGCCTGCGCTTTTATGGTTTAACAACTCGCAAAAAGACCCAGAGAGAGAGAGAGAGAGAGAGAGAGAGAGAGAGAGAGAGAGAGAGAGAGAGAGAGAGAGAGAGAGAGAGAGAAGAGAGAAAGAGAGAGAGAAAAAAAAATTGACAACGCCAGTCGATTTTTCATCGATAATTAGCCATTAATTTGTAGTTGGTTCAGTTTGTGTTTTCAGTTGTGGTCGGCTACTCAAAAATGAAATTACGTATAACAATTGAAAGTGATTAACCTTAATTTTCGGTTCGAAGCGAGTGAAACTTAACACGAAATCGGCGCGACAATAATTGATCACACTCGAAAATGAGCGCAGTTTTTCCATTGCGGCTGAGAGAACGAAATGAAAAAAAAAGAAAAAATATGCAGCAAGAACAACAAAAACAACAACATTCAATGCGAATGATACTTATTGGCATAAAAAGATCGGTGTAAGCACAATCATTTTAAATTAAAGCAAGTGCATGATGTGTAAACACACACGAAATTACTGTTGCGGATATTTTATGTTTAAGCCTATTCGCGTCAACAATAAACAGCTGTGCCTGTAGATTTTAACTTGAAATTGTGCTCGGTTTATTAAATCGAATCTTTTACATTGAACTGAAATATTGTTATTTTTGTCGCGGATAAACTGTTCCGACATGAGAGACAGAAAGCGAGATAGAGAGATAGAGAGAGAGAAAAACAACAACAATAACAACAAGAAAACACACAGAAAATTAACACTAACAGTGAATACAAATTGACAACTGATTCATTCTTAACGAAATTTTCTCTTTGTTCAGACTTATCGTCGTCGTTACTCGCTTTTTTTTTTTTTTGCTTTCTCGTATGTCAATTGTTCTACTGATTGAGGGCCAATATCAATTTAGGCATTATTATATTAAATTTCCCTTCGTTTATTCTAGTGCTTATCATATACTTGCAAAATGGTAACGTTTCTATATATCGAACAACTCAATTTCATACCTCCAACAAGTTTCAATTTTCAACAGTATCTCTGCATATTCATTTTTTTTCTTTTTCGTTGCTCATCGTTACTCTTTGCTTGATGTATATCTCAATTTGTTTTTCTGTAATAGCATCCTAATGTTGATGTAATAGTTTTGATGTCGTTTCAGTTGAATTGCCATTAAAAAAAAAAAAAAAAAAAAAAAACAAAAAAATGCGCGACTCTTTTGTACAAGTGAATAAAAGAAGACACATAAAAATGAAGGGTGGACTGTCCCTCGTATTTTTCTAACATGATTTAAATGTAACATGCTTTTTATGCCAATTTAGTAAACAAACCGAAAGGATCACAAATAACATCGTTTAATCGCATTTTTGTTCGGTTTTGGTTTATTATTTTCTGTCTTCTTTACATAATATTGAATTCAATATATACATATTGTTAGCAATGACGATACATACTTAAAACCATTTGTAGTTTGACAGAAGATTAACAGAAAATGCGTGTAAACACACAAAAACTTCATACGTGGTTTAAAGTGAGCACAAATTTTAATTCAGTTTTGATGCATTTACTCAATGATAGTTTTAAAACCACAAGCTTAGCGGTTTCTTTTAATGTATAAAATACAATGGCGCCCCAAAGTATAATTCTCCATATATGATGTGGATATGCGGTGACGCGATCATTTTTAACAATATCACAATTTTTGGCACAACTAAACTAACCGCACACACTTAAAACAATAAACTAAATTATGCAAATTCATTCAATTGTTATAGTCATACCCATTAATCTGATTGTTCAGCTGTTTCACAATTATAATCACGATAATTCTACAAGCTATCCATGTTAAGATTATAGTTTTCTTGTGAAAATGAATGAGTCTCTGGTTTGTTTTTTTTTCAATTTTTCGCTTTGATGGGGGACTGAGGGAGCATTGTTTGTGGCAAATAATTTGACAAAAACCAAATCATGGTCAAATTGAGTCATTTGCGGTCAGAATGTAGCAAAATGTATACAAACATTGGTGTTTAACCCAGTCACAGGTTAACCAAATGGTTCATTGTCCAACCGCAATTAAATTACCATGGATAACAGTAATATGTTTAACAAGGAATTGAAACCAAATTTGATTTTCGTTGCCATCAATGAATGACGCGATGTAACCTTTTGCGCATATAAAATAATTGACTACACAAAATGAAAATACCTTGTTTTATGCAAGACCTTACAACAACAACAACAACAACAAGTTTTATCTTACAGTAATCAGGAAACGATAACAACGGTTTTCCTTTTTGACTCTCGGTCAATGCATCCAAAGAGATATAAAGTTGAGAGATTGAGAGCGAGAAAGAAAGAGAGAGAGAGATAGAGGAATATTGAGAGATCGAGAGGGAAAGAAATAAAAAAAAATAACAAACAAGCAAACGATATTGGATGCGTTGGTTTAGTCGAATTTCGTGTGTGTAGTCGGTGGAAAAGCGCAAATTAGGAGAGCCAAGCACATCGCCTATAGGTTTGATATATCAAACCATGTTCTTTTGTCGGTAATACCATCGACAAGAGAGGGTTTAATGCTCAAACCAAAGATTATAGACTGCGACTATGTATGTGTGGCAAAATAATAAACATGAACAACAACAACAACAACAGCGACAGCAAAAACGAAAATTTTCAATCAAAAGATTTATGTTTGACTTGACGATTTAATGCACTTGTTCCCTTACAACATTTCAAACAACAACAATCATTTCGAAATATTGTTACGAATTTCTCAAAGAGAACAAAATCCAAAATAATACAGTTTTGAGCAACAACAAAAACACAACCAGATTGCCAATCCAAATCCAAATCCAAATCCAAGGAAAATGAAATCAAATATTATAATAAAAGGGAATCTCTCTCTCACTCACTCACTCACTCACTCTCTCTCTACCATTCTTTCGTTGATCTTCTCGTATGATGAATTTATGCATACGCATTACAACCCACACCTTCAAATACAATTGGAATGGCACACACATTCACATAAATATTCATTCGTTACATAACATTAAGAGTATGTTAAAGTGAACATCGATACGGTTTCAAACAAGGGATAGCAGTATTCACTCCTCCGTAAAATAAACAATGAAATGAATATAAAAAAAAAAGCGCACGGTGTGACTCAAGTATGGAAAAATGCAGGGGAAAAAAAGGAGCGAACTATGAAATTGACTCCTTTGGTGCATAATAATTGAGTTGAAATGATTTCAACACAACAAAGGCTAATTGAGTCGCATCGGGAATTTTTTGTTCGGTGTGATTGTTATTGTTTGTGTCGAAAATTTTTATTAACTGATAACAAAGGGAACAGACGACGACAATGACAATGATAATGTTGATGATGTTGATGATGACAACACGCGCTCAACTTCCAATTCGGTGGCAGTGCAAATTACAAATTATTTGTGATTTTGTGTCGTTATTTCTCGATTAAATATTTTAACATTTGAAATTTATTCATTGACGCTGTGCTGTTTTTGTTGTTGTTGTTACTGTTATTTTTCATCTTCACTTTCTTCTCAAACAAAATAAATTATCATCATCATCGTCGTCGCTTCTCGATTTCTGTGCTGTGTAAAAAGGAGCGAAAATTGTAGATAGCATAATTATGTCATTTTGAAAGGGAGAAGAAGGAAAAATGTTTCAGTCGAAATTTTTATTAACTTGTCTTGTGTTTTTCTGACCGTTTTCTTCTTCATTTCTCAACGCGAGCGTTTTTCTGTTCACCGTAATGTTTCGCATTGTGCATTTCTTATTGTTTTACGTTGTTTATTCGATGTTTTTTTTTTTTTCATTCTTCCTCTTTCTTATCCTCTCTCTCCCTCTCTCTTGCTTCTAACTCTCTTTCTTTCGCTAAGAAATTTCTTGTTTGGCTACATTTTATCCGTATTTATCGGTCGGTGTAGTTGATATTTGCTCATTGCGTGCATACACGCAAAAACATATCGCAAGCAACCAAGTGAAAAGAGATAGAGAGAGTGGGAGAGTGAGATAGTGGGAGAGTGGAAGAGTGAGAGAGTGAGAGTGTGAGAGTGAGAACAAGGAAAGGCAGAGGGCGAGAATGAGACTTTTTTCTTCTTATTGCACAAACAAAAACAGAACATTGTTACCGATTGGCGTTACTGTGCGGATGTTGTTCGGCTTGTTGGCCGCGCCGACGTCTCGCGCCTTATTTCGTTTTTTTCTCTTCATCATCTCTGTTTCATTGTCATTTTTAGCTCATCTTCGCATAGCTTTCGGCATTCCTTACCATAACATGTACAATACCACATATTTTTTTTTTTTTTTGTTCTTTTTGTTCTTTTCGTGTTATTCCGGTATTATTTATCGTTATACTTCTGTTTAGCGGCAACAATTTTGAACATGGCATTCGAATTGTTGATGCACAAGTGAAAAAGAGTGCGAGCGTATGCATCGTTTTGATCATTTTTATTTATAAACTTGCTTCGAAATTATTGACGTTTTACCTGCAGTTCAATTTATTTATTTTATATGTATCTGTGCATTTGTTTTTTCTTTCATTTCTTCTTTGCTTTTGTTTTGTTCTTTTTTTTTTGGTCTTTTGCAAAGGTGAATTTTTTAAAAGAGTGATCATATGAATTGAAGGAATTCTCAGCGGCAACAAGTAGAAGGCATCAATAACACCAATTCAGGTGTCACCGTTAAAACATTCAACATTGCCTTACGGCTACTGCTAGCCTAATGACAAATGAAAGCAAAGTCATTTTGTTTTTGGAATTTGTCATCCGATTTTTTTGGCCAATTTTAAGTGTGTGTAAAACAAATTCAATTTTCAGTTGTTTCGTTGATTCGAACACAAAAATCAACACACACACACACACACACACATCATTACATGTTGAGAAGAAAATAGACATAGCAATAATCGCCACAGAAGCGACGGCATTATATCTCAACACAGAAAATATTTTCACAGTGATACATATTCAAAGGTTGGCAGACGCGAGTTCAACATAAACAACGAATGAATGCATTAAAAACAAGAGAGTCAAGGAAAAAAAAAAGAAACAATTTTCACACCGACACTGAAAATCGGCATGAAATCAAAACCGACATTGCTTGGACGAGCACAAATTTTTTTTCTTTCTTCTCGTTTTTGTTGTTGTTGATGCTGTTGTTATTCTGGTATGACCATGCAAAGACAGCACGGGAAAAAATGCATTTGCAATTGAGATATATACACAAGACAGAGAGTGGTTTGGTTAAAGTGCGAGCATAAAAACGAGTGCTGTTGCTTTATTAGCAACAAGCAAAAGACACGAAAACAAATGAACATTGCATAAAAATAAAACAGAAGAAAGACAGAGAGAGTGAGAGAGTGAGAGAGAGAGAGAGAAAGAGAGAGAAAACGAAGACTGAAGAATGGGCATCGCATCGCAAATAAAGAGATCACTTTATTATTTACAATTGGATGCCAAATGCGTGCATGTAAATAAAATGTGGCATAAATTGAAAGACTGCGCTCAATTGCAACCATGTTCGGTGTGCATCCTTTGGCTTACTGGCCGATGGTATTTAGCATGCTGTAACAATCTCTGTGTGTATGTTTGTGCGTTTGATTCTTTTGTACTGTCTTGTTCATGGTAGTTTGGCGCATGTGTATTTGACTTGAGTGCCGCCGTCACCGTCACCGCCACCGCCACCACCACCGCCGCTGCCGGTACAATGAGAAATTGCAAAACAGGTGATTTATCGCTAATTATACGCTTTACGTTTTACGCATTTCAAATGATTAATGCGAATGGAGCGAATATGTTACGAGCGCCCGAACGAAAAGAATGCCACAAAATTTGTCATGTGAACTTTTTGAATTGTAGAACGAATGGTTTTGCGCTCGAGTTCACCCAACAAACCATTGCCACATTTACCAACGACCATATAATTTTCGCTTTATCTATATCCATCATTAAAAAAGAGAAGAAGAAGAAGAAGAAGAAAAAAAATTGTCAAATGAATATGGCGATACTAGTACAATGTTACTGAGAAAGCGGCTGCTCTTTCATCTACGCTAAATGGCTCCACATTGATTGCATCTTTTGCCATTTACTCACTTTTACTACTTTTGCTCTTTATTTTTGTGTGTGTGTGTGTGTGTGTGTGTGTGTGTGTGTGTGTGCCGCAACGAAATAGTCTCTTTATTTATATAGATTGTAATAAGTATCGTATTTGAAATTCATGATCAACATTGTGCACTGTATTCACGTGCTTGAACATTTTTTGAGGCACTTCTTCGTCATCTGAATTCGTCACAAGGCAATTGTATATTACACAAACCGAACCCATTTTGAAAAGTTACGATAATGCATGCACAACGCGAAAATATATACCAATGATTATACATTACGAACATCAAGATTATCATTATCAATTATTTATGCAAATCGAATTATTCAAGTTTCTCTCTTTCTCTTCATTTCTTCATTTCTTTATTTTCATGATTCGAACAAATTCGAATACATTCTCAGTTATACATTCAAATTATGTGTAGTTGTGTATGCTTTATCGTTCAAATAATTGACTATATAAACGAAATCAGGAAGTTAACAACGAATAAATTTTTTCAGACGAATCAATATCATTTTCAGTCCAAAATTCAAAAGAAAAATTGAAATCTGAAATAAATAAATGATGAAAATGGCAAAAAAAAAAAAAAATCTACTGAAAAATTGGAACGAACAAGATCTGGTTACGAATAATGGGATTATCAGTAATTGAGTGTGACTTCCTTTGTTCGTTGTGCCAAAGCGAAGGAAATTCATCGACAGCATCTCGGCAGCACGAAGATTAGAATCAAGTGAAAATCTTAAACACGTACAAACGTTTTCAAGCTGTCTTGCAATTACAAGACTTGATATTTCAATATCTGTTTTGGTTTGAATTGAATTGAATTGAGTCGAGATGCAATGCTCGTGCCACGATCTCAATTTATGTTTTTTTTTTTTTTTTTTTTTTTTGTGCGCCTTTGTTGTTATCCGATGGATTAAGATGTGCCTGATTCCTATGACATGTAATTTTGTTTCGATATTCTTCTTTCACTCGCTATTTACAATCGATACATTGTGAAGGCGCCTCAAACACCAACACACCATCACCATCACCAACACCAACACCAACACCTATTTTACATCATTTGATATGTATTTAGGGTGAATTTTTCCCTGATCCAGTTCAGTTCATCTGAAAAATTTCTTTGATCGTTGTCAAGCGAAAAAACAGTGCACGTGTGTTTGAGTGCGTGCACCATTCATATGATATGGAGCGTAAGATTTGGTTTAAAGAATGTAAAATTCTATGAGGGACAAAAGTGTATGGCAACCAAATTACTAGTCCGTTGTATCTCTCTTTCTCTTACAACTCATTCTATCGATTACACTTTCTCTGACGCTATTCAATCGTTTCACTTTGTACTGGAGCCGAATAAACAAATGAAAGGGCTAAAAGTCAAAAATGGTCTCAAATTTTCACTGTTAAATTTGAGTGTAATTTACCGGATAAATTTACAAGACAATAGAACTCTGAAACTAAGATGAAATAAAGACTGTCGACACAAAAAATTAATGAACATGAGAGAGAGAGAGAGAGAGAGAGAGAGAGAGAGAGAGAGAGTGAAAGAAAGAAAGAGAGATAGCGTGACAGCGGAAGAAAGAAAGAGAGATAGAGAGAAAGAGCAAGAGAGTGAACGAAAGAAAGAAAGAGAGCGAAAATTTGAATTCGAATTCGAAATTCAAATTTCTAACCAAATTACAGAATTTCAATAGAACGTGTGCTAACGATAATCATAGACGAGAATCATCGTTGGCATTGTGTTGTTAATTCGGTAATTAGTATAATTTTCGATATGATTACGTACACATCAATGGTACCGATCATCGTGTGCACACCCGTTTTTTTCACCCATTTTCTCTCTCAGAGAGAGAGAGAGAGAGACTCTCTCTGTATATGTGTGTGTCTCTGCCTCTCTTGAACAAAGAGAAATGAGCGTATATATACCTCTTTGTAATCAGATATCAGCTCTCCATATATATTTTTTACTAGATCAATGCGTGCCGTTTGAAAAGTATATCTTTTCACTTGATTTCTACATGTACTTCGGAATTGATAAGCGATAAGCAAGAACAGAACAAAAAAAAAAACAGTCAAATTGGTGTAAAATTTCCTTTGCTCATAGATTTCAATATGAAAATTGAGTATGATTCGATTGTGATGCCCCAGCATGAATTACTGTATCAACAAAATCAAATGCATCGAATGAGAATCATCCGTGTATCAGTGTCGTGAGAAAAATTGCACAAAAATCATATGACAGAGACACTAATTCAATTGAACATGATAACTAACGCCTGCAAGTCATGAAGAAAAATAGTCAACGTTGCTTCTGTATAAGTTTTTTCTGCTCTTTACTGGAGACTCCTGTAAAATGAGAAATGAAAAAGAGAAAAAAAAAAAAAAAAAAAAAATTACCGGGAACTGAGAGTGTATATGATCTGAGTAAATTTCAATAGACTTGTGAATTGGCAAATTTGATGTGTTCGATAAGCGAAGAGTAGGAAACCAAACCAAGCCAAAAGCAAGAAAAAGAAGAGAAATGAAAAATGCCGATTGCTAGCCAATTGATAGCAGGCGACTGGAAAAGGTAGTAAACAGCAGCAATTAGAGGAATGGAGCATTGAGTAGAAAAAGGTGCGCATTGCCACAAAGCCAGTGGCAATTAAATCGTATGAATCATATAGTGTATGTAATAATGTAATTGGTTGTTTTGTTTGGACTCAGCTTAATGTTCGGCGCTTTTTTTTTCATCATCGTCGATAACATTTCCATTCCGTTTGATTTTGCCTCTGCTCGAATAAAGATATTGTTCTGACACAAACATCAGGCAATGAATATATATATATATATATATAGATAGAGAGAGAGAGAGAGAGAGAGAGAGAGAGAGAGAGAGAGAACTGCTACAAAATGAATACGGCATTGATTGTTCGTGTGTAAATGCGCGCGCGCTCCTCGCTGGTTATTTCTATTTTGAGAGAAACTTCTTCTTGCATTATCTCCGTGTTCAATTTGTTTGAGTGATTTAAGCTTAAGATTCCTTCATTTTTTGTCTCTTTCTGTGTGTGTGTCTGTGAGCGCACATCATAAAATTGCTCATTCATTGAAATTGGTTAATAAATTGAAGCCATTCACTAATAATATCATCATCATCATTCATTTTGAATTCGACAAAAGGAAATGAATTGCTTGTGAGTGTGTGTGAAATTTGCGCATCTTAAACACGTTGTAAATAAATAAAAACGATCACGGTTGAAATGAACAAGGAATGAAGGGTAATGTTGACGACGCAACTGCTAAAATGCAATGATACGAATTTCGCCGGTTTCTTTTTTTTTTGGACAAGAATGCTTGTAATAAATGAAAAGAAAGAAAAGAAAACGGAGAGAAGATGAAGGAAAAGCAAAAAACAGCAACAACAACAACAACAACGTAGATACTCACACGAGTGAGTGAATCAAAAGCGATATTATAATAAATAAATAAATGTAGACAAAGTAATGAATTATGATGGTTCTTTGAAAGTTGTTGTTCAGACTTTTTTTTATATAACATATTTGAAAAACGGCATCACAAGAATCACACCTCAGTCAGTGATAAACAAAAAAACCAAAGAACACACCACATACGAATTCGTGCATGTCAAGTCAATGATTTCATGTACACTGTTTTACCAAATGCCGCATTATTTGCAATGAGAGAACAGTCTCCACTCTGTGAATTGTTATGAAGAAACAGAAAGAAATATCAAATGAGGCAGAAAGAAAGAAAGAAAGAGAGAGAGAGAGAGAGAGAGAGAGAGGGCAAGAAAAAGTAGTTCGGCTGAAATCAAACGAATAGATAACAACAGTGTTTAAAAATATCATATGCAAAAATAGTTGGGCGCATAACATGATTCAATCATTGATCCGACACGCAAATAATATGGATAATCTGCAATTAATCAACTAATGAGATAGTAAAATTGCACAATTTGTACATCGGCCAAATGATTATTTTAGTTAACGTTTGCATGCTCTATATTCATATTATACACATAATAAACAGAAAGTGAAAATAAAATGACTATGCGAATGGTCAAACGGTTGGGAAAATAAGACAAAAATCTTATTGTGAGCCACGTTTCATGTCAATGTTGCTTGAGGCAACAATGAAGTGAAAAACGACCAAAGCATAAACAAATAATAAAAAACAAAATACAAAATACAAAGTGAAACGAAATGAACAAAAAGGCGAAATAAAAACTATTATACTTGTTAATTAAGACGTTTAATGATTCCTTTTTGTATTTTACACTTTATAAAAATATGCCTTATTCTCTGACCGTATTTAGATGTGTGCATACGCCGCACAGTATAATATACATTGAAGACAGTCAATGGCATTAAAAATGGAAAACAATGTAAAGCGCTCGGTGAAACTGGAATATGCACAATCAAGCAGTAGCTGATGCGGCCAAAAGGGCGCGCGCACATTGAATAGTTTATGTCGGTAATGTTTGAATTGAAGAAGTCATTTACTACTGAATATCCAGTCATTCTCACTTTAATTCACCCGAACCAATCTACTTGGATATATAGATATAAATATATGTATATACACTTCAGTATCATGTTTTATCATCATTTCTGTGTGCAATGCTTTACATTTAAGCTACTCATTTGTACCTTATTCAAATGCAACCAACGATCAACTTGAACATGAATAACACGAGCAAAATGAAACTCGAACTTTTGATGTTAATAATATATTATTTAATGTAATGTTAGCTTTTGAGCTCATTGCTTTGTGAACGACACAACGCACTCGCTGCACATCCAATGATTCCGAGAGAAAGAGAGAGAGATAGAGATAGAGAGAGAGAGAGCGATAGAGAGAGAGAGAGAGAGAGAGAGAGAGTGAGAGTGAGAGTGAGAGTGAGAGAGAGATAGAGTAGAAGAGAGAAAACAGAAGAGTAAAGAAAATGAGAAAATGAGAGATGCCATCACACACAGACAAAAGTGCAGATCCACATGCGCATTTTATCAAAAGTGCTTAAATTATAATCCATTGCATGGACTGTCTGTATATCAAAGTACTTAATTTAGTGGCACAATGCCCGTTTTCATTTTGCCATCATATGTTTTCGTAGATTTTAAGTCTGAATGCGAGTTCATTTTGTGCTCTTTGATCTTATCAGTTCAAATATTCAGACGAAATGATTAACAAAAAATAAAGGTGTCAAAATTCTGCAACCCATATATCTCATTTAATCTTGCAAATTTTCAATTTGTAATATTTCAATTCAATGTCTATTGTTTTGAGTAGTAATTGTGACAAATGTACATTGCTTAATTTAATAATCAAACATTGCCTATATTGATGGTTTTGTTTTCAATTCAATCACGATATCAAATTAACAAATTAGTTAGCTTCATTAAAGAAAAACGGTGTTTTACATTGTATAACATCACATACATTCACCTTCAACACTGGGTATAATTTATTAAGAAATCTCATTGTAATTTAATGCCAAATCTCATTCACTGCTCCTCCTTCTCGCCCTCTCTCTCCCTCTCTCTCTCTCTCTAACTTTTGGTTGTACATTCACATTGTTCGTATGAATCATTTGGCATTGTCATTGAATTTGTGTGCACCGGAAAAGAATGAATGTGCACAACACAAAATGTGCTATGTATGTGTATTCATTGTGCGCGCACACACGAATTGAATATTTGCATTTACATAATTGCAGGGTGTTGGTGTCGGGTTGGCTTGTAAATAAAATACTTTGCCACTGAAATGAAATATTAAAAACGAAAAGAGAATGAACGAAGAAGAAGAAGATGAAGACAAAGACAACGACGAAGAAAAAAAAAAATAGCCAGCTTCATTTGCTCGTCAGGTATTTTGGAATTTTTGCACTCATTTTAGCACTCTGAAGCATTACAGAGTTGTTATTGTGATATCGTGATAGAAAAATAAAACAAGGGAATTCACAAAGCGATTACTGTCGAGCAATGTAACAATTATAATTGTATCATTTTCATGACGATTGCATGCGAGACGCACCATGGTGTATATCAGTTAAATATTTTCAACGCATCGTCAATTTTCCGATATAAAATAATTTATATACACATCGTTTTTGTTAGGTTTTTTTTCTCTCTCTCTTCTTCTTCTTCTTTTTATCATATGCCAAGTGATGAATAATAATCAGACAGATTGATTTGTAGACTTTAATCTGGGATACACCAATTTTATTCGATTCATTTACCAAAAAAGCATCGTAAATTTTTTTTTCTCAATTTATTTTCTCTTCACAGCCACTTTGTTTTTTTTTTTCTTTTTCGTTTGTGTGCGCACAAGTAAATTTCTTCAAAACAGACAACTGTAATCGATCATTTGCTGTACATTGAAATGGCATACACCACATCGGACATCCAGCGGTTTCGTTTAATTTTTCCGCTCATATATTGTTATTCAACTTTTTTTCTTCTCTTATCTCTGTTGGCTCAATCTCATTTGCTCTCACTCTTTCACTCAAAACAAGACTAATTATGAGCAGCGTTGTAAGTATGCGATGTGATCGGTAATCGCTCATTTCGACCATGGAAAATTGTGTAGAAAAATCGACTCTCATAAAAATTATAAATTACAACTACTTCTCAGACACCATAGCGATACTCTTTCTTCCTTTCTTTCTCTTTTTGTTTTCTCTTTCTCTCTTTCTTTCTCTTTTTTTTCTCTCACACTCGGACTCTTTCTCTATGCCGTGAGAGGTGAGACGGCCTGAGTCTCGGCTACTGAGCCATTCTAACCATAGTTGCGCACAAAATGCAATACAGAACCAGAACAGCACTGCACATAGAAACGCGCACTGAGCACAAAACACAACAATCAAGTACAGGAACACTCAGTCGCATTCCTTGTGGTTAGATACCATAATGAAGTCATTAGCGGCATTCTTGAAGTTTTCGCAATAAGTAAATGCACCAATCCAATAATTCAATACCCTTGCACATACATGCACATGAAGTTCGAACTCTCTCTCTCTCTCTCTCTCTCTCTCTCTCTCTCTCTCAACTCTAACTCACTCTCTCTCTCTCTCTCTCTCTCTCTCTCTCTCGATCTCTCTTTCTCTCTCACCAGTTAGATTTGTCGATTTTTCTTTAACAAACTCTTTTGCCATTTCATTTGCTTTTCATCTTGGTCAATGAAATTATTTTTCATTTAACACCACCGCAACTGCCCAGTACCCACGCTAATTTCTTCATTATTAGTTCCGTATTCAACTACATTTGTTTTCCAATGTTAGTAGCAATTCCGTTTTGAATCATATTACAATTTTCAAATGTAATAAAAGAAATATTTTATTTCTTTGCATGCGATTTAATTATCAACGATGAGATTGTTTGTGATGAGAAACCAAAAGAGAAAAAAAAAAAAAATACAAATTAAAAATGTTATGGTGTTCAAGCCAAAAAAAAAAAAACAAAAACTTGAATATGTTCACATCACATCGAATATTTCGAAACAAAGTTTCACTCTCTGACATATTAATTCACTTCAAATGTCCATCAAGCGGTTAGCATTTTTAATATTGTGTATTTTTTTCATTTTTTTTTTTTTTTTTTTTTTGGTCAGTATGAGATTGGTGAGCGCAAGTCTATGTTTCCACAAATATTTCAATAATGTCTACATTCTGACTGTTCAGTTGCACCGTATTCATATATATAAATATGGTGTGCAATCCAATACGATAACTGGCGTGGAATTTGTATATGTTGTTAGTTCCAAGTTTAGCCAGTCAATGTGCTTTGTTGTTGCTTGAAAAAATGTTGAAACATATTTGCTGTATTTTTTTTTTTTTTTTTTTCGTTATTCATTCGCATTGATATATTTATATGTAGAATAACGAATCACCTTCATCGAAATGACATATTCATTGCTGCTAAAAAGATGGTTTGCAATACGCATGTTATATCATGAGTTCAAAATTTATATAAATTAACAATAATTATTTGTTGAGAAAAGAGGAGAAAAACAAAAATATTATAAAAATACTGAGTTATGATTAGATTGGAAAAAGTGTACAACTCTGTTTGCACGAAATGCTCATGCACGGGAAACTCATCCAAAAAATTTCCATAATAAATGAATTTCATAAAAATTCATGTTAAAATATCGAAATCATTAATATTGTTTCGAGCAAATTCTCAATTATTCAAATTCTAGTCTGACCTGTTAAAATATCTCTGAATGCTGTTTTATGTACACAATTTATAGATGTTATTACCTGAAATGAGAAGAAGAAACAAAAACAAAATTGTTGTAATTAATCCAGAACTGAGAATAGCAATTAAAGAAATTTATATGGAATGGATCAAACTAAACTATGTTCGTGAACAATTTTTATTTTATTTGAGATAAAAAAGAAGAAAAAGAAGAAAAAGAAGAAGAAAAAAAACGTTGTGAAAAATGGAAAAAAATATGATTGAATAAGTGGCATACATTCGCATTGAACAAGAGAGAAACAACTGAAAATGAGAGAAGTAGAAAAAATGCACATGGTTTCTTAAATGCCATTCCCAAATAAATTACTTAATATTCAAGACAGTGAGGCGCACTGTCGCCTTAGAATTTTCTCAACTCTCTCATCACCACCATCATCATCATCTCTCTCATGTTCAACGAAAAATTAATAAACAATTTTCGCATTCCCCCCGAAAATAAAAAGAAATAATAATAATAACAGCAAAAATTATAAAATAAAAATGTTCTGCAGCAAAAAGGAAAAATGTTTACCGAAATAAGAAGAATAAAAAAAAAATTGAATGCTTGGAAGTCTGTTCATTTTATTTTTATGATCCAAAAATTATAACATCAAACGTGAGATACTTTGAAACAGTCAGAATTTGTGCAGCGCCGATTGGAATGAAACAATTCACCGAAATGCATTTTTTTTTTCTTTTTGTTGCATTGGCATAAATTATTAATTTGCGCATTGTTCCTCTTCGATAATTAAGTGAATTTTGACTGTATTTAATTGAATGATTTTCACGAAATTTCTCATCGAAATCACATTGAGTTGCACAAAATTTATCAAGAGCAAAATCTTCAAAAATTGAGAATTATTTCAAGATCTTGATTACTCAAGTAACCATCTTTGGTTTTACCAAAACAATTCAATTGTTACAAACTAAAAGTTTCCGCTTGATAAAATGTGAATCAGATTTTGAATCCAAATCCAAATTCAAAATGCAGTTGTGAATGAATGTGGTGGTATCTTGAGTGGTGCGCATATATTGCAAGTAATTGTATTGTTAATGTCAACCGAAACATTGTTATTATAACACCTTGTTGAGTGTGACAAAGTAAAACACTCTGAACGCGTTAACGCATCACAAAACGATTCACAATGAATGCAGGCGAACATCTTTCTCTCTCTTCCTCTCTCTCTCTCTCTCTCTCTCTCTCTCTCTCTCTCTCTCTCTCTCTCTCTCTCTCTCTCTCTCTCTCTCTCTCTCTCTCTCTCTCTCTCTCTCTCTCTCTCTCTCTCTCTCTCTCTCTCTCTCTCTCTGTATATCCAAAAATTGCAAACAACAAATAATTACGGTAAAAACATTTGCGCCGCCAAATTAAGTGAGAAAAATGGAGGTTTTTCACTAGAATTATGTTATCTCAATGAGAAATATATACAATTTTATATATATATAAAACGTATTTAAAGCTATAACATCAAATTGTATGAATAACTTTTCAATGTATCGAAACAGTGATAAAGTCGCACCGAAAATAAATAATCCCGAACAACAACAGAGCAACGACAACAAAGGCCGCATCGAGTTTTGGGGGGCGAATAAGGGCCACAAAAAGAGAAATAGATCAAGGAGGAAAGAAATAGAAATGGAAAAAGAGAGTGAGAGAGAGAGAGAGAGAGAGAGAAATAGAAAGGGCAAGAAAGGCAGTATAAAACAAATGCGTCATACCCTTTGTTATTTCAAGCAAACGATGGAAAAGAAAACATTTGAACACATTTACAGCGACTAAATATCGTACACTGATCTACTTTTCGTTGTTGTGTTTTCGGTGCAATTTATCGAACGATGGAGCGACAACAAGCAAACAAACAAATGTACACCGGTACGAAGGTATTAGGGGATTCAAACGGTACAATAGAATACCGAAAACATTGACGCTCAAGTGATTGCTTTAAAAAAAAAAAGTAAGTATTTCGTCGCAAAAAGAGCGTGTTAAATCGTCTTAGTGCATTCGAAAGAAATGTTAAAGGCAACAGCAGAAGCTCAGCTACTATGAGGGTTTAGACATTGCCCAAATGCATAATATAGTATATACCCATATAAACAAACAATATCTACCTTATTAAGTGACATTTTAGTATCGAAAAAGATGTAAAGAAGCATCCATTGAACTTACTAACTAAATAATCCAAACAATAACAATAACAATAAAAACAACAACAACAACAACAGTAGCACAAACATCAGCCAAATTCTATATTTTAACACCGATCACAAACGCATAAGTTTAAAATTTATACGATGAATTTGAGCTGAAAAAGATTTTCTTCCATTTCGATCGAAGAATATTTTATTTCGCTTGTTTCAATTTGAATTTCACTCAAATTTCCATCAATGCATTGCAATCAGAATTCATAATTGAAAAAATTAAAAAAAAAAAAAAAAAAAAAAATACCGGTTTGCATGAAAAATTTAAACGAGAATTGATGATACTTCACACAAGTTCATCTAATTGAAAAGGATCTGCACATTGGAATGCGTAACGGAAACTGTTTGAAAAATAATGAATTCAGTGCAAAATGCCAATGAAATAAAATGTCTATGTTTCAATTTGGCACATGTTAAACCATACACGTTCGTTCTTCTTTTTTTTTTTCATTGCATTTCGTGTACCAAGTATTCATGTATGGGCAAATGTTTTATTTGGTATATCCGATGAGAATTATTTGTGCTGTTACAGTCCGGTCTGTCTTTCGGGTTGAAATAATCGGAAAGAAACAAGATCGAAAAAACGACGAGAAGAGAGATCGCGAGAGCGGGATAGAGTGCAAGAAAGAAAGAGACAGACAGATATATATATATATATATATCAATATAGAGAGAGAGAGATAGAGAGAGAGAGAGATAGAGAGAGAAAGAGTAAAGAATGAAAAGAATAAAATGAAACATACGGCATAAATGTGCGCATTTGCACACGGAAAATGAAACCGGCAACTATTTTATTAAAATATCATCGGTTCACAGCAAGAGAAAAAGAAGCTAAATGGTAAGGTATATCGCAACCGAATGTGTTTTATATGCGTAAGAGTACATGATTGCGGACAACCCCGGCACCGACACAACATCATCTCTCACTCTCCTGATGCATGTGAATTGAATTTATTAATAAACATAAACTTAAATTAACATTACATGGATTATCATATTAAATTACAAAAGCGAATGGAATAACTGCAAAAAAAAAAAATATAAAAGAATAAAATCATACACACACACACAAAGAGAGAGAGAGAGAGAGAGAGAGAGAGAGAGAGAGAGAATGGATTCTTTATTTTTCATTCGATTTGAAATGAAAGAAAAGCTTAAAAACGGCTAAACATCAATGCTTGCACCCAGAATATAAGATATATTTTATATTCGATACAAAATGTTAAATAAATGTGTGTGATGTTAGTTAACAGTTTGTTTAATGAAATGATTCAAGCATACAATGTGTAGCATACGATGCCAAACCAAGCACATACAACATTTCAACAAGCAATATCGATCATTGCTACTCACCAAAGAGGTAAATCACTTAGCGAACAAGCAAATAAATGCATGAATGAAATGTGAACGAAATGATTTCTGATTGGAATTGAAATGATACCGAACATAAGCATTATTTCATTATTCTTGAATCAATTTCTTGTTTTAATATAAACGAAAATTTGAATAAATACT
The DNA here is from genome assembly GCA_029041755.1 of Resseliella maxima. Taxonomy (NCBI): domain Eukaryota; kingdom Metazoa; phylum Arthropoda; class Insecta; order Diptera; family Cecidomyiidae; genus Resseliella; species Resseliella maxima. The sequence goes on along the minus strand of JAQOWM010000732.1, from coordinate 93,693 downwards.
CTCTTTGTTTGTTTGAATAGATTATTTTTGAAATGATTGAAAATTCGAAGCGGCAATGCTAAACAGGTGGCTTACAAAATAAAATCATTATTAATGCAAGGAAAAAAAATTAGAGTGAAAAACACCGAAAATATGAATTTGCATGCTACATTAAGATATCTCAAACCCTCGATTCAACATATTTCCAAATATATTGCCAAACGATGTACAAAGCTAAATAATGTAGCAGAAACCATTGCGAGAATTCGAAATTAATATCAAAATTATATTTATGACTGAAATGGAGAAAATAGAGAACCTAAATGTATTTTCTCAAAGAGAAAGAGAGACAATGAATAAGAGAAATGCCATGTTCGAATGCAGTTTCTTCTGAGCCAACGATAACATGGTTAACATTTTCATGCATTAAACTGATATATTTGAAATGTGGCTTTAAATAATTTTGTTACCGTTTATTAATCTTGATGGAGGGGTGGGGAGAGATTCGTTAGCATGACCGGCTATATCTATTCTAATCTTGATCAAGTCACAAAAGAATTAAATATAATGGCAAACAAAACCAGAGCATATGTGCAATGCATAATCATGTTTAATGTACAGCACACAAAACATGGAGTGCATAAGCGGTAGCGATTAAAACAACACACTCATATGAATATAACTCAATAGACATGAACATTGAATCACATCACATACGACTGCAATGCGGTGCGGTGCGTGTTAATGTGATGTGTAATGCAGTGTACTTAAACCGCGAAACATTGATACATATGAATTATTTATGGAATAGACGATGCAATAGATTTGCAACCACTAAGCATCAACGTTGGCATTTGTTTTATTCAAAACCTACCGTGTTTCTTTTTTATGTAGAGAAAATTCAATTTGAGGCTTTGGTTTGGAATTGAATTGAATTGAATTGAATTAATTAATAGTTTGGTAAATCAGATGAGATTGACTTATGAATTTTCGGAGAAAATGAAAGATTTTTTGAAATGAAAAAAAAAAAAAAAATGATCAAAAATATTCGAAGTTCGAAATAACAAGAACTTATTTAAATTTTTTAATTAATTCCAAAATTTCAGACGTTTTACTAAAATTCTCTTCAGAAGCATTACATTTTTCAACAAAATTTTAAATGTCTGCGGCTTTGATTTGAGTTTACATAAAAAAATTGTTCCAAATTCATTTGTTGAATGTTCATTGAATTTATAATTTAAGTTTTATTCGTATTGAAATTCAATAACAAAATTATAAAAAAAAAAAAAAATACGTGAAAATTTCAACGGTTTTTCTAGTAATAATATTATTATTGTATTTGATAAAGGGATTGCGTTTCAATTTGCACTCGACAAATGAATGTAACAATGGAAATCACATGCAATGGTGTTGAGATGAACAAATTTATTTACAATTGAAGCGTGCAGCGTCGTATACATAGAGGGTCAAAATCGATGTTTTAGTTCATAATTTAGCTATCGATATTTAGAATTCTCATTCTCGCACCACACAATTTTAAATTCTAATTCCATTTCTATGTCAAACTGAATATTTTCAGACCTTGATATGAAAACAAAGAGAATTGAACATTTTGAAAATATTGTTGAATGCGATGAGTTGATGTGTGTATGTGTTTACATTTGCTTAAATTTATATGTAAACATCGAAATGCAGAAAAATCAAAAAGGCGCACATATTCATATCACATTCTTCATTCATTTCTTTTTTATTTTTTATTCCTGTTCATTCAATTCCCATTTGGTTGATTGCTCGTCAGCTCTCTCAATTTCTTTCTTTCTCCCTGTCTCCCTGTCTCTGTCTCTCCCAAACAGCAGCAAACTGTTCATTGCCTGCAATGGTTTAAGTGTGCAAGCACAAGAGCAGCTCGGAGTGAGCATCAATTTATTTGCATGACAATTTAAATTGTTTACTTATGCTCTTTTCTTCGATTTGGATCGATCGGTTTTATGCAAATAACAATAAAGAAAAGAAAAGAAAAAAAAAAGCATTGAATGAAAAGAATACAAAGTTGTCGAAACACATGAAGCCGTGTACTGTTTAATGCAGTACAGTTGATTTTGTGTGTGTGTGTGTGTGTGTGTGTCTTCTTCTGTTTCGTATTTGTATTATTTGTAGCGTTCTTGATTCCATTGATGCTGATGAAGATGATTTCATAGAAACACAATTTACTGTGTGTCGATACCATTTTATATATGGTCGATGGATTTATATTGTTGCAATTTTCGCCGCTGCCGCTGCCTTTTGTCATGTGTGAACATTTTTGCGTTTCAATTTCCAATTTCAATCGGCGATTCCTTTGTGATGTGGTAAAATGACTTCTGTTCATGCATATTGCATTTTCATTTATTTACTGTATCATTGTGATTGATTTCATTCGTTTTCAATTTAATCATTTCCGTGATGGGATGTGAAAATGATGTTTTATATGATGCCAAATTGCAATTGAAATTTTCTGACCGTTGTTTGTTTGTTTTTTTTTTTTTTTTTTTTTTTGCAGCCGCACACTTATTTTGAATTCCATTTTAAAAGTTGCGCTAATTAGATATTCATAATCAATTGTGTCTCGATAAAGAAGTGCTGGGTAAGCAATGAGTCTGCTCTGATGTCGGTTTTACTCTCTCAGTCTATTTTGCGCTCTTCATTCTCACCTCTCACTCTCTCTCTCTCTCTCTCTCTCTCTCTCTCTCTCTTCTCTCTCTCTCTCTCGAGAAAAAAAAATCTCTTTTCAGTTCTTCGAATACATTGCTTGATCACTTTGGATTTTGCATTTGTAATCAAATTTAATGGACTTTTTGCACAACAACGACCATGTTTCTTGTTCATAGCTTTTGAGTTTCATGAATTCTGCGTAAAATCTTAAAAGGTTTTGATCGATGTGTTGCAATACACACATTAACGAATGTGCGCATATAATAAAGACGAAAAAAAAACCAAGTCTTTACAATGAAATGCATACGCGACTACTGGATATATGCGCGATATTAACGCAAACATTATGATATGACCGAAATGAATCTCTCAAAACGCAAATTTTTATAATGCAACAGTGCAACATATACTTTTATCATGGAAAGTGTGTGTGTGTGTGTGCATGTGTTTTTTTTTTCTTGTTCATTTTTCAGTTGAAATTCAATCGCTCATCTCGTCATTGCTGATTAAACATCCATATTCACGTCATCATCATTGCCGAATTTTGGAAATAGTGAGACAGAGAGATATACAAAGAGAAAATCTGAATTACACCCATGTAAGTTAACTCACGAACAAAAATGTAATGTTTTTTTAAAACGATGGCATCAATGGATCACATTTTTGCATCTCTTTTGATATTTTCCAAAAGATTTCAGACCTCATATGGCGCCATCAATGAAATTTCAATAATTTTGAAAGTGCGCAATATTAAATTATGAAATTAGTTGCTAATAAAATATAAATTTTTTTTTTTTTCGAACAAATTTTCAATAAAAACCATCAATTTTGAATAAAATGTTAGCAAACTGAATTGATACGATTTCTTTCAAATTTTTTGAGAGTTTTTGATCTAATGAAATGTTTTCACAGTTTGTAAAGATAATCTCAGAATTTGTGGAATTTTATTACAAAACTTCAATAACAAACGACTAAAATCGTTGAGTTCAAATTTGCTTTATCAATTGAACCAACAAAATCATTTGATGTTTTGTTTTGAATGTGAACATGAGTTTAATATTGATACGTTTAATGTTTCAATTTAAAATGTTGGCTTGTTTTAATAGATATCGCATAACAAATCCCGATGAAAATCAGTTGAATAGCCCACAAAATGTTCACTGAATGAGCAAATTCGGAATATTTGGGTTGTTTTTTTTTTTTTTGTTTTCTGTAGTGAACAATGAAAGTGATGAAAGGCCAAAAGAAACTAAAAAAAAAAAAAAAATTGGAACAAGATTTTAACAGAGAAATGAAAATGTGCAACTTTGCTGAAGAGCAAGAAAAAACCTGGCATGTAATCTAATATGTGTCGTGCGTTCAATGCATTTCTTTGTGAATTCACGTAGAAAATGATGCTCTGATATTTAATTCGATTTAATCTTTTTCCCGATAAACGGCCGCTCATCGTCAGCTTTTTGTATGTATATATGTGTGTGTGTGTGAATAAGCAAAAAAAAAGACGCACACACACACGCACAACGGTGTGTGTCTAACTGGAAAGATGAAACAAGGCTCTAAACAAGCTTTTGTTATCCATAGTCTGGGTTATTGTTTCGTTTTGCCCAAAATTTTCATTCTTTGACATTTTTGCATTTCAGTTTTTGTTATTCTCTTCTTTGTGATTATTTTTTTTTTTCTCTTCCTTTTTGTTTAGTGCGTATCGAGCCTCGTATCATATGGAATGTGCGAAAAGCGAATGAAAAAAAAAAAAAAAAAATGAAGAAAAGAGTACCACTTCAATGAGATTTCAAGTGGTTTGAGCGAGAACGAGTGTCTATTGTGCAGTTATTCGTTAGTTTTTTGCTTGATTGATTTTTATTACTTGATACTTCAAGCTGGTGCTTTGACTTGTGGTTTGTTGTTTCGATTATCGGTTCACAAATTAGATAGTTTGTGTTGTTATTTCATGTGTTTTTTTTTTTTCGTTCGTTCATTCTTTCTTAAATATTCGTCTCTTCTTTAATTATCTGTCTCATGTCGAACGATTCAATGGGTTTTATCCCTTTTTATACTTTAAAACTCCTTCTTGAGACGAAGACCTACTGCGAATCACTTGAGTTTGGAAAACGCGATATCTAAAACGGTCATATGATACATTTAACTGAATTTGCGTTTAAATCGAAGTAATTTAATGTGTTCGTTGTTGTTGTTCATTGCTTTGTTTGGTTTCGAAAAAGTAAAACAAATGAAAAAAAAAAAACAAAAAATAAGAGCGAAACTTTGTTCAAAAACTGCAACCGTTGATGAAATTGAGCTTCTCGAGCCCATATTTTGCATGATGCGCGTTTTTTTTCTTCGTTCATTGCATTGCACTCGGTTGGGCGCTACAGATTTGGAAACTAGTTAGTGCCATATCTCGATAAATTGCATACATTTTATCGCTAATTTAGCAAAATTGATTCAATCGCCTTTTGTGCGTGTGCGTGTGCGTATGTGTGTGCGTTTGTGTGTGATTTTTTTTTTTATTCACAATTTCATCTTTAGTTCATCATATTGAAGTGCAATTTAGATCATTAGTGGTTACAAATTGATCTTTAGCTTATTCTGACTTGAAAATTTTATGAGAAAAATGCGCGCAACCAATTAACAAGAAGCGGGTCAAACCATTGATCACACGACAACATACGAAAAGGCTAAATATATACAAAAAATGTCAAAATAGTAGAAACAAAGAGAAACAACGAGATGGACAACGACAACGAAAAAAAAAAAAATAAAATCCCAAGAATAAACAACGCATGGGAACATTATGGTCATATTGATTGCATTTGCGACTTGATTATTTCACAAGAAAACAGTTTTTACTGGCTGCGAATTGAAAATTAATGGACGACTAATTGATTTGAAATTGGTTACAATTTTCATGACAATGGGCATATCAGAATTATGTATACAGCTCTTTTTACAATGAATAAATCCGCTCACCGGATTGATTGATTCACTTAAAGCACACGCGTCTTTTATATAACTTTCTCATCTTTTATTCGTCTTATGATCGTTGCGAACGAATCAACACTTTTACATTTCAAAGCGAGTGGAAAATTGTAAAAACATTTTTAAAAGAAAAATTCAATTACTTTGCAATGTGAAATTTAAATATGAAATTGAAATGAATAAAAAATTTTAATAGAAATCATGGTATTTTCAATTGAGTTCATTTGCTAGGTCTTGTTGTTCATCATATTTTTGAGTAGCATTGACATTTCTCTTTTTGTGTTCATTTTTTTTTTTTTTTTTTTCATTCAAACAAACGATGGTTTTGTTAATTGTAATTAAATTACATTTGTAATATATGAGATTGTAACTGGTGCAATAGCAACAATATCAATGCGATAAAACTTACAGTTCGTTAAAGAAAATGGAATTTTCGTCTTGTTGGGGGGTAAATGCAGTTATTGTAATTGATATTTTGCGTGATGAAAATGACATCGAGACAATTTCAACAATCGAAACACATACACCACATACTCGCATTTCAAATTACATCGTAGCCAAGGCGCCCAATGCTCCAGTGCAGCCGGCATTGCGAATGCAAAAAAAAAGAGAAAATAAAATTGCAGAATAATGTCGAGCAACCGTCAAGACATTTATTTCTTTCTTTCTTTTTTTGTTTTTGTTTTGTTTTGTTGTTTTTTACATTGAAACCCTTTCTGAGTTTAAAACAAAGTCACTGTGCTTGAGTCATGAACAAAGCGATTTAAAATAAACTGTCAAGTAATCGAGTCAGGCTTTCCATTAACTTCTTTTGCCTTCATTTAGAAAAAGCAAATATTGCAAAAAGTAGGCAATGAACAAACGACACACAAATGAAAAAAAAAAACCGAAAAAAAACGAAAAAAAACCATACCACAACGGCTCGAACACACCTGAATGTGATTACACCCGTGTGAAGTATATTAGACGCATATAGCTTTCGCAGTTGCATTCCATCCATATCGTTTTGCGAGACATATATGTACACACCAATCTAGGCATATTATAACGGTAATTATTTTATTGTGACATTATTTCTCTCTCTCTCTCTCTTTCATTCTCAATTACATGAAACGGAAAAATTTCTCGTCGTTTTGCACATTTGATCGTTGATGAGAAGAGTAAGAACCACCCCATTTCGCAGAGAAATTGGCACCAAATTATAGTTTCGTGACTATTTTCTAAACGAATAAAAAACGTAGCCGCAAATATTTGAGACTAGTGAAAAACAATTTCATCTTAATTTGGTTTTTTGCAATAATAATCTAACTGTTTTTGCTATTTTAAGAGTGCAGCAAGAAAAAGTCATTGTTGCAAAGCCATAAAATGAATATTTGAACACCGATTTTCAACTCAATAATGTAACTGCCTGAGCAAAAATGTTAACAAAGTGGTATCTCACACATACACACACACACGCGCACGAAAAAAAAAACAACCGGCAAACAACATCAACATAAAAAAAGCACAAATGCACCAATGAAAGACAAAATTCATTATCCAGCACTATACTTTGCGGTATCTTCTTTCATTTGATTCAATTAAACGCATATTTTGCGTTTCTTATGCGAATTTTTTTGCGAAAATTTCTCGCCGACTTTTCAAATGTACGTTTTTTTTTTCTCTCTCTGTCTCTCTTTTTCAAACGGTTGCAGCAAATGGCTCGAGTGACGTTAAATGTGTTTATGTCTGTGTGTGAGTTTGCATTGGCAAATTATGTGCACATTAAACAACATGTAATGATGATGTGATGATTCGATGCGCTCTACAAAGTCACACATCAAATTCATTTCAGCAATTATGGCGCTCACATTTACTAAATTGTATTGTCTACCGTTATTCGCGATAGTTATCTATGATGTGGTGTTGTTGTTTCATTTTGTTGAGCTTGTGAGTGTTGTTATTTTTTTTCTTCTCTTTATACTATGCATGCTGTGTGTCTCTGTGTGTATGTGTGTGTGTGTTAAACATCATGTATGGTTTGGTAAGCGCAAGACACGCATTGTGAGTGACGTGCTAAAATCAACACCAAGCAATCTGGCCACCTATCACACACCACATTACAATTTATCAGTGAAATTATATCTCGTTTCGTATCTTTCGCATTTTTCCATAGACCAATTCGATTACAGATTACATTCTTGCACGGATATCGCACCAAATCAATGCAATGTATTGCAAAAATACCATCATCTCGTTCTCTTTCTCTCGTTCTCTGTCTGTCTATTCGTTTTTCATTCTATTCATATTTCGTTGCGATGCGAATATTTATTTTGTTGACAAATTCGACTCATTAATCGGCAATATATATTGATTTTATTCATCAGCCACCCGTTGTGTTCGTCTTTATCGAATAATATAAATAAAGCAGGCAATTTATGTAAACGTCCGAAGGGTGACCGATTTTATGGTGTTCTTGAGCTTGTCTTTTACCATGACAAAATCATATTTCGTATAAAATCAATTTATAGCATAAAATTGCCAACCATTATAATCGCCCATTCAATGGCATCACTCGAAAAATTTACTGTATTTATTTCATTTCGATACAAATAAATGGAAATGTGTGTTGTTTTGATTGATTTTCGTGTGCTAATGACAAAAAGAAGGAGAGAGAGAGATGAAAGTGTGAAAAAAAAGAAACACGGAAAACGGGAAATGAATCGACAGCAAAGCGCACAAGATTTCAACGAAAATGTCATCATCATACATCAAAAACAATTGAAAGCAATTCCAAGAGTGTAAATTTTTCAAAGAAACACCTGGATCATGATGCTGATTTGAATAAGTGTGCGTGGCCGTTTTTTTTTTTCTTCTCTCTTGTCATTTGTTTTATAGAATAGAAGCTAAAAAAAATGATGAAAAGATCAAATAGAGCAACACACTGTGTCGCGTGTCATCTGCATCATTCACATTTCTTATCTAATAAAATCAGCTTGAGAAAGTGTTTCAATTCAATCAAAAATCTTATGATAAAAATGGGCTGAAAAACGAGGAGTTTATTTTCTGTTTTTTTTTTTTTTTTTTTTTTTATTTCAATGGCGGTAGCGGATGTGTTTTTGTCACCTTTGTGCATAAAACAAAAATCCGATCATGATGATGAGGAGCGCGTATCGAAATCGCGACATCCCTTCCTTCTCATTTACCATTGAAAAACGTTTATGAATTTCTTGTTGTTGTTGCTGTTTTTTTTTTCTCTTCTTTTTGGTTCACGCTCCTTTTGATTTCAATCAAGCGAAATTGTGTAAACATTTTTAACGAGTAAAAATGGATTTCTTGTATGCTTAATGCGTGTTATTATAAGTCGAAAAATGAGAATCGATGGTAAAGTGAGTGAGTATAGAGAGACGGTGTGTCATTATTACTAATTTTGTTGAATTACCATCGATGGCGTTGAGTGTTATGTACCGTGTTCGACACATTGATATTTGGTGGCATCAAAACCAATCCGCCTTTTGCTATTTAATTATCTGAACAATGTAAATACACCGTTTTAGAATCTTATCCAATATTCGATGTCAACCCCCTCATATTGAAATATATGTAAAAGAAAAAAAAAAATTGTGTATCGTATGCATGTGCGACAATCACTTCATTGCGCAAACATTGTGCTTTGGTGTTGCTGTTTTTGTTGTTGCTTTAATGGCATTGTGTATGCCACACAGAGCATATAAAACTCTTTAATCCCGTTTGTGTTATAAATGCACACAAACACTTTTAAATTCCATGTCAATACAAAACAATTACAAATGCCTTTAGCGCAATAAAGCGCCGTCTCGAGAATCATTTGATTATATAATATTAATGTGACGCTTTTCGTCGCTATTTATCCACACCAATTGCTATTACGATTGAATAACTCAAGTGGTACATATGTTTAGTTTTAAGTTACTCTCTCTCTCTCTCGCTCGCTCTCTGTTATCGCAGAGTAAAATATGAGTGCCGTTTTTACACCATCGATCTAATTTGCACTTTTATTGACATAGCCTTGTTGCCTTTTAGCTGTGTCATATCATTTAGAACGGAAGGCATTGTTCGTTCCGTTTGAGTATCTCTCACTCTCTCTCTCTCTTTCTCTCTCTCTCTCTCTCTCTCTCTATCTCTCTCTTTTTCTCTCTTTCTTTCTGTGTGTTGGGGTCTGTGCCTGCACCGGTGTCTATGAGTGTGTTTATGTATATATTCCGTTGTTCAAATTATTATTTCGACAGTCTATTATATTTTCCAACGCTGTTCAATTTATTGGAGTGGTGTGTGGCGTTTTGCACCTCCATTATTCAAATATTTTCACTTGGAAACAATAAAATTGACATATTGTCAATTGCCACTTGTGAATGCATGCCGCCTCTTTATACTTCATTTCCGAAATGGATTCTATCTTTCATTTCATGAAAACAAAAAGCACACACACACACAACAGGCAAGTAACATCGAACTAAACGATGCAAGAAAATTTCAAGTGTCTTATTGAAATAACATGGCATATCGAATACAATGAGCAAAGTGAGCATTTAAGTATCTGTTGTTTCCGCATATATAATATTCACAAAATGAACACTTTCAATTGATGGTCATTGTTTCGAACAGAATGAATAATTGTTTTCAAGTCCTTCTTACCCAAAACACCATCATCATCATCATTATCAAATTTTTCAAGGTGAAAATCGACACAGTTTTACACTGCAAATCGATTTGAAACATTCAAATCAATGTTATCATTAATTTTTATTTATTTTGCTATTCAAACGTATGGCCTCCGATGTAAATCATATCATCAATCATCGCAAGTGTGTGTGGGTGGTTTTATTTTACACATTTTTCTCTTTAAACATTCTATTAAAATGGCTCGATTTTGGGTTATAAATTTTTTTTTTTTTGTTTCAGTATACAGCTGCAGATCATGATGAACAGGTTGCTTTTTCTGGACACATTGTTGCAATTTTACTTTTTCCCTCTAAATTATACTTGATTCCATATTGAATTTGCTTTTGGTTAATATTTTTCAACTTTATATCATTTTCGGCAATGAATTACATCGATTTATGTTTACCATTGTCTGTGTAATGCAAACCCACTAAATTGTCGGCCTATTGTGTCAATCTGACAAATAATTTACCTTAAAAAGAAACTAAAGATCATTTCAACGGTGTTTAAAGATCAAGTTTTTCTTTTTTTTTTCTTCATCATTTATCATTATATATTTTTGGTCATGTGTATATGTATTTGTCGAACAGTCGTTGCTTGCAAATGATAAAGAAGTTCGCGATCGAAGAAGAGTTGTTCAATCGGCACATTTTGTTTGTAAAAAATAAAATTTTTTGTTTCTCTACGGTTATATTTTCCGTGTCTTAACCAATCAATTTATTATGGATGCATGTTGAAAATCATTTGACCACTGCTGTTGTGTGTCGGCTCCTTGAGCTCGTTTTAACGATCACAGTGGGAACATGAAGCAAAGCTTGGTAATAATTCATATTGTTACAGAGTCAAACAAATAAACGGATAGTTGTTAATCGATTAACAGCGGATATAAAATTTACACAGCATTTTTTGAATGCATAAACATGCAAAGGGAGAGATAAGTGATAAGGGGAAGGAGAGAAAGAGTGGAAGAGAAAATGAGATAGAGAAAGAGAGATAAAACGAAAGGAAGAGAGAAAATTGAAGAGATGCATATATTGAGAGAATAAATGTTGCATCAACAAAGTAGCGAAACACAGTGAATATGAATGAAAATGTCGAAGATGCGTTATGCGTTATGCGATATCCCAGTTTAATCTAAATATCTAAATAGTGCTGCCGTTTTGTGCATAAACAAATGAACACATCGTTGATACCCGTTCGATGTGGTCAATTGAAGTGCAGGAGTAGGTGTCAGGCATTGCTTCTGGCCGAAACAGCGTTTCAGTTCTTCAACAATTTTTTTTTTTTTTTTTGTTTTTGCATTTATGTCGGGTCGGTGAGACTGTGTCTGTGTCTGTTTTTTTTTTGTTGTTGTTGTTGTTTAGTATGTGGGTGAAAAACGGTAATCGTTTATGTTAACGCTGACAGTCACAATCATATATTAATGGTATCGCCGATACATCAAACAACGGGATACTAAATGATTGAGCACACCAAAACTGTTTCCCATTTTTATGTTGTGCACTGACCGCAAGGATACCACTTCAATATAAAGATATCAAAAAATGAATTTAACACACAAGCAGGTAAATGGCACCACTAAATATGTATTTAGTATATTCAGTTGGATAGTGGATAGCACACAATATGCATGTACGTTTCTTTTTCTTTCTTTTTTTTTTTTCTTGGGGGCTCATGAAGTATTACTTCATTTTTATAGGTGAATAATAAATGAAGATTTCCACGCATCAAATTCAAACAAAACCAAAAAAAAAAAAATGATCGCGTTTTTATGAAGAAACCAAAAAAAAAACGAAACATATATATGAGAACATCACTTGATGTTACATGAACAAAATATTTTCCGTGTGTAGAAAATGTACCGTAAAATTCATTCTAAATTTGTTTAATGATGTGAATAATCAAATTATCGCTCATACTAATGAAAATAAGCCGATATTGTAGTTTTTGATAAAATGCGTTTTTCTGTGCGTGCGGCAATTGTGATGCGGTGGTGCTTCATCATTTTACTAATTCATTTTTTTTTTCACATTGAATAATTTAGTTGTTGCTCTGATTGTTGTCATAATCTGTTGTTGTTGTGTTGTTTTTTCTTTTGTTTCGTTTGGTTGTTTTTTTTTTTTTTTTTGCTCTTATTTTTCATATTCGTCGGTATTGAACTGGGTAATGAAAGGCCGGTCTCAAACACATTTCTCGGTTCAAATATTTTTAAATTGAAATTGATGAACTCATCGAAATCGGCCACAATAATCTTGTGATCGAATTTCATGTGAACCATTTGAACAAAATTAATCGAAAAAAAAAATTGTGTGAGAGGGAGAGAGAGAAAGTTTAAGCGAAACATCAATTTTCAATGTTCACAGTTGAAACACAAGTTTCAAAGTATATTTCTTCAATTTTATAGCATAATTTCATTTTTTCAAAGCAAATTTCCAAATGAAGAGGTCAATTATGTGTTTATTTGAGAAAAATGCGCTTTTTTCAATAGTCAAAAAGAAGATGTCAAAATGCCAATCGCAATATAGAAACTATATTAAAAAATTAGAGAAAAAAAAAAAACAATGAAACTACTTTGAAGAATACTCCTCAATACCACTCAATTTGAATGATTCAAATGACCAATTCGTCAAATGAATCAAATTATTCAATTCTTGGATAGATCCAATAAAACTGATAATAATGTTATTCAAATGCTGAGTGATGGTGGGATAACAAGGCAGTCATACAATTAGATACAATAATTTTTATTGAGTAAAGCATTCTTAATGAGTTTGGTTGAAATGGAGAAAGAACCAATACACACACACACACACACACACACACACACACACACACACACACACACACACACACACACACACACACACACACACACACACACACACACACACACACACACACACACACACACACACACACACACACACACACACACACACACACACACACACACACACACACACACACACACACACACACACACCCCCCCCCCCCCCCCCCCCCCCCCCCCCCCCCCCCCCCCCCCACACACACACACACACACACACACACACACACACACACACACACACACACACACACACACACACACACACACACACACACATGAACAACAACAAATGTTCAAATGCTACAAAATTATGACAAGCAAAGCACATGCCATAAATAAAAACAAAATATGAATATGAATATTAAAAATGGAAATGCAACAGACGATATAAAAAAAGGCCGTATATCTGTAAATTCATGCAAGTCATAACATCGAGAAATTTAGATCGAGATCATCATGTCCACAATATGACAAAAAAATCGATCTCTCTCTCTCCCTCTCTCTCCCTCTCCCTCTCTCTCTCTCTCCCTCTCTCTCTCCCTCTGAGCAAAAGTATTTGGTTGCATTCGAATATTAATTCAAATAAAGCAAGCAAGTCTTTTGCTTTTTATTGTGGCATAAAAAAGCGACACTAAATTACAAATAATGTGAATGAATGAGAATAACAGCGACAAAAAAAAATAATCGAAGAGTAGAATGAAAAAAGGCACAAAACTCAAAAAAAAGTGTCTATTCTGAAGTGGTGTGAAATGTATGTGTTGATGTTTCAAATCCATTGAATTTGGAGCCCAGATGCTGGAAAAAAATGCATACAAACACACGGACAAAAGTAATCGAGAATCATTGTAAGAGCTGTAGATACAAAACCAAAGGAACAAAAAAACCAAATCGGTAGCAGTAGGCGTTATTTTGTGTATGTCATAATCATAATCGACAATAGAAACCACTGACACAAACCTCACCACACGTGAAAAATAACCAACAACTGAATCATGAAATCCATTGTATTCTTGTCAATAGTTAGTTTGTTTGTTTCTCTTCCTCTTTCTTTTTGATTCGATCTCTTAATTTCTGTTCTTTGGATAATTTCATGTGTGCGTGTGTTTTTTTTTTTTTTTTTTTTTTTTTTGAGTCTTCTCTTTTATTATAATAACCATCGTGGTCGAAATTTAAAATCTATTATTTGAGATTATACAGCGTCTCGCTGTGGCTTGATCTCTTCTAGTTAATAGATGGAATTAAATCGAAAACAATGCACTTTGAAAAAGTCGACTTGAGAAATCCATTTTCAGATTAAATTGTGGAAAACTACACTGATTATCCAATTTATTGAAATTGCATGAAATGCTTATGTAACACCAATGTTTAGTGTTCAACAAACTGAACATTTTTTTTTTCTTCCCTTCTTTTTAAGCTAAATGTCATCAGCAAAGAAAAGAAAACAGTGACAATGTGTTAAGCATATGTTTTACTTAAAAACACCTTCTTTTCTTTGAACAATACAAACACAATAATAATATTGCGTTTAATCTGAATTTAATCCATAATATTATATACATTCAATTAAAATGATTTGTGAATGTAATGGAAAAGAGAGTTATGAGAATGAAACTAAAAAAATGTGATATATTGTTTCTGGCCAATAGATGATATGAGAGATTCTTTTTGAATGGCATTAGTGTCAAAAGCACATCACACACACATACACTCACACATTAATTTTTACGATCGAAATTTAATCACAAAGTGACAATCCGTATTTTCTTTCGCTTATATGCACAATAAATAACATCAAAAACCGCACAATTGTAAATCGACTTTCTTTAACATTTTTACATAGTGAATATTGAGAACATTTCAATGTGAAGGTATTTTCAATCAATTTTTTATTTTAATCAAATTATTTAATATGGGTCAAGTGATCTTTAGCATTAAAAAAATTTATCACTATCACAAAATGATACAATTTCAAGTGCGCCAATCTTACCAAAGTAACAGTGTTGATGATTTTCTTTATTTGACATAATCAAGATGAAAAATTACGGGAAAAATATTTTGCCGTCGGCATTTGCCTTACCTCAGCTGTGAAAAATTACTTGTATGTTAAAGTTCAATGTCACAAAACCGAAGATCATTCAACATTCTTGAAATCATTTGCATTCATTTAATGATGATTTGTTACTCATCAAAGAAAGAACAAACGAACGAGTCTTGGCCATAATTCCATAAGAATCTTGTGCATAAAGAAAAAACGAACATTGAATTTATGGTGAAAAATACACATTTAACCACTCACACTCTGGTCATATATGCACGCCATAAAATAGAAACAAGAGATTAGTGTTCATTAAATGTTTTCCCCTTTTGTATGTTTCTTGTTGTTTTTAAACCGGAAACCTATTTAAAACGAAATCACTTTTTTCCCATCCAACTTGTTCTGTTTTGTTTAAGCTTTTCTAAAAATCGATCATTCTTTCAACCACAAAAAATAACAACAATCTTTCTTCTTCTTCTTCTTCTTCGGTTCTTTTTTTTTTTTGTTTTGTTTTTCTAGAAATAACAATTTGGGGAAAAACCAGATGGATTTTCATGAATGGATAAATGAGTGTGATCCATGCAAAATGATTTTGTAACCTAAAATATGAACAATTGTTGTATTTTGCTGAATATCAAAATTAATAAGAAAAAATAAATGTTCGGTTTTGTTTAAATTAACATTGCTTGTCGATAATTTCATTTTCCATTTTTAAATAAATAAAAATGGTTTGCCCTTTGAACTTCGATTTTTTTTTTTTTTTTTTTTTTTTTTTTTGAAATCAACCGAGACAATCAATCAGAATTTGGTTTACCGTAACATATACAAAATGTACGGATTGCGTGAGCTAGATATTTGATTGATGCCATTGTCATGTCAAAATTGGAATTAAGTGTCTAAATCGATATTCATTCATAATATCATTTTGGATTTCTGCTCATATGAACAGTTGTTGTCCAATTTTTCTCACTTTTAATAACATGAAATGTTTACAAATTTATTATGATTTATTGCACTCAGTTGAACCCATCGCGTGCTCATATATTGAATTGTGAATGGTGCAGAAAATCACACAATACCCAACTATATCAAATCTTTCATTAAATTATAATTGAGAGAAAAAATTGAAATCGCATTCATCAATCAAGACAATTTTGAATACATATGTTGAGTGTGTGTGTGTGTGTTTTTGTTGAATGTTATTATGCCATAAAAATCTATGCTTGATTTAATATTTTTTTGTGTAGTATTTTTCTTTAAAAATAAAGTAACAATTATCAAACAATCTTAAAAGTAGAGAAACAACATTTTTCCTTTACAAATTCCCAGAGAAAATATTCTTCATAAATAGAATTGGGAGTGTGTTTGGAAGAACACATAATTTTTACACGTTTGGTCATCTTTTCCGAAAAAAAATCAATCCCTCAACTGTTACAGGAACTTGTAAACGATGAAGTGTAAAGTATGTGACACACAGCATGTGGTCTCATTATAATCATCATTCAGTATATTCACATTGCTTGTTATGAATCATTGCGTTAGTTTGGTTGCTTCTGTTCACCTTGTTGGACATGAGTTGACCTCAAATGAATGGCCGATTTAACGAAAAACTACAACAACAACAACGACGACGACGATGACGACAACGACACAATAAACAAAGAATGTTTTTTGAAACAAAAGAGAAACAATTCGAAAACAAACCGAAAAACTATCGAAAATAAATCCATTGTTATGTGTTATTATAAATCGGTATAATTTAGCGAATGAAGCGCCGGCAAGCTGTGAATATCAATCCAATGATAAATCATAACATTAACTGTGCGTATGTGTTTTTATTATGGCAATTCAATGAGAACAATGAGATTCATCGCACGGACCAATATCAAAACATCATTAACATGATTGTTATATGAAAGAAATTTTTTCTTTTCTTTTCATTTCTTTTCTTTCCATTTTTCGTCTCAATAGACAGTATGATATTTGAAACAAAATTTGCAACAACACTTTCTTTGAGATGGTTTTCAACTGGTTTACACGAATTTTTTTTCTGTTTGTTCGTTAGATTTTAGTTGAAGTTATTCTGAATGAGACCAGATGTTCGCATCATTTTTTTTTTTTTCTTCTTAAAAATGAATACTCATCTTCAAACGGTCAACGCTCATGACTTGGTTTTTTTTTTTGTGAAAAACTTTGGTGCGTCTTTTGTTTAAAACTATTTCGAAGACGATCAAGTTATTACGCATTCATACTGAAATAATCAATAAATACGAATGACGATAAATGAACCGTTGAGTGGTTCAATGTTTGGGTGACCAAAATGTAATCATTAGCTAAATTGATGCAGAACAACAAATGACCGCATATGAATATTTAAATAATTACTGTCCTTTCATCATATTCTTGGGTGAAAGACAAACAAAAAAACACATACATTTTCTACAACAAACAATTACTATTTTTTTTTTTTTAAATAACAACGATTGGAGTCTGACGTCTTCAAAATGTTTTCCTGTTTTACAATTTCTAGCACCTTTCTCTTCAATTTATGCAATGGCTTTTAAATATTACGTCTTGTAATTATGTGTCTCAAGTAAACAGGATATTCATAATATAGCAACGTCTCCTGCCTCTTAGATAAACACATAAAAATTACAAACTCTTCACGTTACTACTATTTTCATTCAATAAAATCGACGAGAGAGAAAAAACATACAAAAAATTCATTGAGCACGATCATTCAAAATAAAAAAAAAAAAAAAAAAAATTACGACATTTGTCATATTTCTATTTTACAACCAAATATTTATTTCGATTGCAGAATATTATTTTCTTTTTTTTTAATGTTTTTGGTGCAATGCAAACGCAATTTCACTATTTACAATTTTCCGATGGTATCTGTTTTGTTACTTCCTTCTTTCATTCATATTTTTTTTTTCCCCTTCTCGCCTATGTATGTGTTTTATCTTTACCACTGTCCTCCATTGTCACATGCACTGCGCACTTTAAGACGACTCACTTACACAAACACTCACTTTAACAGCAATTATTCAAAGAAAAGAATTCTCTCTCTTTGTTTTTCTGTTGTTTTTGCATCTTCGTTATTTAAATGTTCATTGTTTTATGTTTTATGCATTTCGGTCCTATTTGCAGGCAAATTTTACATTCATAATTTTTTTTTTTTTGTTTTCTCGTCGTTCTTTTATTTTTATTACTGCTTGCATTAGGATCTCTAGAGGATTGTTATTTTTTGTAGTAAATTTATGATTGTTATATTTGGTTTTGTAATCGTTTACGATCTAGAATAAAACGAAGAAAGTGAGAAATGACCTCTCTCTTTCTCTTTTCTCTTTTCTCTCTCACTCTCTCTTTCTCTCTCTCTCACTCTTGCTCTCTCCCTCTCTATATGCCTCTATTCCATTCATGCTAGAATAATTTTCGACGGCTGGCGAAATTTGTAAAACTGTGACTAGGTAAATTCATTCATACAATTCTTATTTTTCTCTCCAAAAATACAATATGTGTGATGTGACATAAAATATTATTTATGTAAAATAAATGAAAAAATTTACCTGTTTTTAGCAGCAGCAGCTCGATCGCGTTGCCTTCGATTTTTGAACCAATTGCCAACTTGTGTTGGTGTTAAACCAGTCGCTTGGGCCAATTCACGTTTTTTTGTTGGATTTGGATACGGATCTTGCAGGTACCATTCACGTAGAAGGCTTCGTGTACGCTCCTTAAAGCAATGTGTCTTTTGCTCACCATCCCAAATGGTGCGTGGCAATGGAAACTTCTTTCGTACACGATATTTATCAACGGGACCTGTAACAACGGAATTTGACCAATCTACAATTTCAATTGGTTGTGTTTTGATGATATAAATTTTGTTTAGGTTGTTTTTTATTACCTAAAGGTCGACCACGCAATTTTTCCGCCTCATGATAATGCGCTTCTAGCCACATTGCCTGCAATTTCCCATGTGAATGCTTTGTAAATTTGTGACGTTCAAGAATTGTGTAGAGTTCACTGCATTTTTGTTTTCATTTTTTATTGATGATGATGATGATGATGTTGTTGTTGTTGTTGTTGTTGTTGTTGTTGTTGTTGTTTATGATGTCGATAATGACAAGTAAGAATTGAGAGAAAAACAACGAACAGAATAGAAAAATATTGGTTTTGAGAAAATAAAAAACACTCAACATGAAGAGAAAAAAAAAAACGTTTGATTGAATGATATGTGTGGCTTGAGTTACGGTATTTGATGGCTTCATTAAGATACTTGACGAAGTTTTTTTTTTTTTGTCTTTCTATTGTTCGTTTTATTTGCTTGTGTAAACTATACACTCAATTTATAATTTACGCTAAATTGAAATTAACTATGATGATGAAGAATGCAATCGCTTTTAAACGAAAAAGGTCAGTCTCAAGTGAGTTGAATTTGAAAGAAAAAAAATAGTTAAATCAAAATTGTAATATTCATCGTATTTTGATATAATCCAACCTTTTCGAAAATTCTAATTGTAAATGCTATTCCATCATCCATTTCAATCGATAAGAACGATCAAAAACCGTTTCACATGCACATCACTAAAAACATTTTGGTTTTTTTTTTTTTTTTTTTTTCTTTTTTTCTTCTCATTTTTGATTTACGATTTATTACGATATAAAATACATACCGAAATTGGCCAGTATGATAGGCGACAATGGCTCTAGCACGGAGCACAGCTTCTGAATGTTCTAATTCACGTAAATTTGGAAATGAAACCGGTAAACTCCATAAAAATCGAGCTAAACGCTCAATATCGCCCGATTCTTCAAGAGTTTCACAAACGGTTGCTACTTGTGATGCCGTAAAATTTAATGTTGGCAATGCAAATAATGGACTGGGCGCCAATATTGGATGCGGATGATGTGCAGCAGCAGCAGCAGCAGCTGCTGCAGCCACATGATGATTTAAATGTGAGGCAGATGCCGCGACTGAACGAATTGAAAAAAGAAGAAAATCTATTGTTTTTTGGTTTTAATCTCAATATAAAATCAGTCAAAGTGATTCAAATCAAAAGTGTTATTATAGGAAAACATTGAAATAATCGAATGTTTGCAATCATCGAAAAAATATCGGTGCAAACATTATGAAATTGAATCAAATTGATTGAGTATTTTCCTTGGATGTTTCGAGGGAAGAGAAGAGAAAAAAAAAATAAAAAAAAAAATAAATAGAAGACAAATTCACCTGGATTCGTTGGTGTCGTTTGCAACGGCACAGGAGGACTACCTCCTGTTCCTCTACCGACTGCCATGGAAGGTCGAGCGACCGCCAGATTGACTATATTCGGCGCTATTTTGTAATCGTAATTCACAGTTATGGATTTTTTACTAGTTTCAATTCGATTTCTTCTTTACTTTTATTGGTTTTTTTTTTGCAGTGCAATGACACAATTAAAACTGATTCGTCTTTTTTCTCTCTTCTTTTTCACTTAAACAAATTTTCTTATTTTGCTTGCTTCAAAATTGTTTAGTACACTGATAACTGCGTTCATCATTCATTCGTTCGTAATATTGTATACTTTGTACGAATGTCATAAAAATATTTTCATTTACACATAATAAATTCACATTGAAATCGTTTTTTTTTTTTTTTTTTTGTGAAAAAATAAATGTCAGATCGTTATTCGATCAAAATTGCATAGAAATACATTTTCATCGTTTGTTGTGCGTGTTCAAATCACAATTCACAAATTTTCTTTTTATTTTATTTTTTTTTTCTATTTCTTTGCTTTATCTTCAGCACAATACTTATCACTTATCATAAGAACACATGCTGTTCGATTAATGTCAAGAAAATGGTCTATAGTTATGAAATTTTCTGTCTATTTTTATTGCTGTTGTTTTTGTTGTTGTTATTTAAGATGAAACCGAATTATGAAATGTAGAACACAAATATTGAAACTATATTTCACGTTTTTAGCAAGAGAGCGCGAAAAAAAAGTGTTCAATTTTTTTTGTTTTCTTTCTTGTTGTGATTGTAAAAATCGTGCGATTTGCCGAAAATTTAACGAAGAACCCGAAATATGAACGATATCAACCAAGAATAAAAACAAAAAATAACCAAAATGAATCTAAAGTGAATGGAAAAACCGAATTGGGTGAGAAAAAAATGGTGTTGCGCTCACGATTGTGATCCAACTCGGAATGCACACGCAAACAGAAGTACGTTGAGCAAAGGAATAAAATACACACCGAGTTTCTATTGAATATTATCCGTTTGGTAAGACCGTTCACTGACTACTACCGACTGCTTCATAAATGTTGAAACATTAAACCCCATATAAATTACACACAGCCTACATTTCATTCTCATTTTTCTCTCTTTCTCTTCGTCTACCATTCGTTCCGAATGAGAACGTTCGTTGTGTATATTTTTTTTTTTTTTTTTTGGGTTTAGTTCAACATTGGTAGCATACTGTGTGTTGATTCGCCCGTATATTTGACTGTTGTTTCTTTTCCGAAAAAGCTTATTTTATTTTACTCAGCCTCATTTCTACTGTTATACACACTGCTACAGTTGCCCTTGTCGTTGCCTACTCATTGTTTGCTATTCATTATGTACATACTGGAAACTACGATAATCTACGAATACAATATGTCTATTTAAGTACAAACACATGCCCATGTATACATACACAGATAAACACATACATGTATTCACATGCAATACAAAATCGTATTGCCATCTCTTTTATGCGCTCACATTCTCAAAACCATTCGATGTATTCACTGTTTGCACATCAAAACACTAACATTCATTCTAATGCGCGCGGCTTCGATGAAGAGGTCGAACTATACACGTATTTTATAGCGTAAGCGAAATGTTTACCTCGTATCTTCTCTTACACATTTTGGGTGTTTGTGTGTCTGTGTCTGCGTTTCGTGTATATGTATTCTCTTTGCTTTGCTGCATTTTTTTTTTTCTTTTTGCTCTCTCGATTCGCTTCTCTTTTATACCCGAATATATTATCATAATGTAACTATCGTCATTGCTGCTGTATCAAACCATCGAGTAGAGGTATATATTGCGTTTGTATCATTTGCATGTATTCCATTTATATTCATTTAGTGCGAAGAGCCGTTTACAATGTTTTTCCATACGATTTTCTCGCTCTTTTTTTCCACACAATATTCAATCGCTCTTTTCCATATTTTTGATGTGTGTATTTCATTCCACCTTAGCATATTCGTTTGAGTGTGACTGAATTTTCATCGAAAAATTGTATACATTTCATATTCATTACACCTAAAAACTGGTTTATATGTGAGTGATTTGTATGTGATATGGCATATCGACGGCAATCCGAATGTCTGTCTCACTCACACTCAATGCACATTGAATTCACAAAAGAAAAAAGAAAAAAAAATTGAAAACGAAGAACTCCATTACATGTATATGGACTATATATACTTGTAAGTGTAAACGCAATATAGATTTTACCCTTTTAGACGAAAATGAAATGCAATCAAATCGAACAAAATGATAAAGTTGAAAATATTACATTTGAAATGGGAAAATGTCATGGAATTGGTAAAGAGAGAAAAAAAAAAAAACATAACCGTACACATTGAGAGTGGTTTGAAAGTATCGCTGTTTTAAGGACTGATTTTGGTAGCACATTGCCAATGCAATTCGAAAGGGACACCAGCGAAATAAAAGCAAACTGGCGTGAGAAGAGAAAGGAGAAAAAAAGAAATCAATGCGGAAAAAAGAAGGGCAACATTGTAACGCCCCAAACCTAAATTAAATATACAAAATTATCGCACACACCAAGCAGCTGCAATAATGACAAAAATCCGTATAAATAATACACAAGAGAGAATATTTAAAAAAGAAAAATAAAATAAAATAAAAATTATCAATATGTGATGGCGGAAACCATAAGAAAATCACATCGAAATGACTTTGATAGAAAATAATGAATAAATTTGTTAAGTGGCAGCATACAATGTCATCAATATCTTATTGATATTTTCTGCAATAACAGTAGCAATTGATTTTTTAAAAAAATTTCTTTTGGTTTTTGAAAAACCATTAATATTATTTTAACTAACTATACGATTGAAACTAAATGATCTAAGATTCGAATGCTGAGAATTAAATTTAGAAAAAAAATTTAAACAATACATGTTTTTATTCACATAAAATGGGGAAATTTCAATTTGAGTTTTAATTTCCAAAAAACAAAAAAAAAAAAAAACAAAAAAAAGGCAGCGATTTTATTTCTCGTTTGATTAGCGTAGTTCCAACCGTAGAGTTGATTGTACACGTAAACGAGAACCGAAATATACACTATATCCATTTCCATTATTATTTATTTTGTGTTCGGTGATACTGCTGTTCGCGCAATTGTCGGATAACAAGCGATCTCACAATCTTGTTCATCGTATTATGTATATCAATGAATGTGTTTGTATTTGTGGAATCGAAAGAAATAGATAGAAAAATCAGATACATACAAAAAGATAGAATGCGAGTGTGCGTGCGTGCGTGCGTGTGTATATGTAAAAAGAGAAGGGAGAACAGAGCAATAAGAAAGCGAAAGATAGATGAAGTGAAAGAGCAAGCGAATGAATTGTATTGAGCGCGCAACAACAATATAACAAATACATTCGCGATATCGTGAGATTAGTTTATTAAAGTACGCCAATCAACACAGCAAAAGTAGGCGGAGCCAATGATACCATCATGTTTGGTGTACACACCATAACATAGTACCAACAGCAACGGCAACGGCAGCACCAACGACAGCAACAGAAACAGCAGTATTCATTCTGAGCATATAAATCAACCGTCTCACTTTGGCCAATTGAGTCACACAGAACGTGCTACATCTTTATTCAGCACAGTAAAAGACAGTGCTTCTTTTTTTTTCCTTTAAAAATATATTCAAACTGCAATACTTGCTATCAAAACTGTATCTTATGATGATGTTTCAATGTAATCGCTCGGCTCAATGCGCAAAAATATTAAAATCAATCCGACAAAAGGCTGTGAGTATTTCGAATGAATGGTAAAGTCCATGAGACATGAACAAGGGAATAAAGTATGCTATTTGGCTTCGCATCTGTAATTTTAGAAATGCAATCGCTGTTATTTTTTATTTTCTTTTCTTCATTCCACTTTGAAATCCTGTAAATCTGAGAATACAAAATATGCTTTCATTTTTTTTTTTCTCTCTCGTAAAGATTTACTGAAGTAAAACCCTTATCACTAGCGGAAAAAAAAAAAAAAAAATTATAGATACTTTTTGAAAGCTTTGAAATCACATTGTATGTTTTCAACGTTTTTGTACGAAATCTTTGGATTTATTTGTAGAAATGTTTGAAACAGTATGATTGCCACCGTCCAATGGCTAGAAATAATTGATGAACGTAAAACCAAGTTGAATTTAATTACATCAACACATACATAAAATATTATATTTTCAGAAAATTGTTGTTGTTGAAAAAATGTTGAGTGTAAAAGATATAAAATTAACAAAATCGACAAAAGCCCAGTTCGACTAGGGAAACAGTTCGACTAGGGAAAACCTGAGACTGAAGCGAGAAAGAAAAGAAAATGCGAATTGCACAATCTCTACGGTCTTTCCAATTGAATGTTGTTGTGGATGACGGTGTTTTGACTTTCTTCTACGGTCTCTGCTTATTTTCACGTGTCAAATCTAAGTATTATCGTTCGTAATATACATACAGTTATATTTGCGCACCAAGTGCCCAAGTGCACATAATATTTATACAATGTTTAATATACGGTTAAATTTAGAACACAGTACACTTTTTATTTTGTATGCCATTTGAGTTGCGGCTGCTGTTCAATTCTCTTGAGCTTAGTTACTTTGCCGATTTGTGTCCTCGTTTGAACTTATTTTTAACGCATACATTGAATATCAAGCTGAGTGTATACATTCCTTTTTTTTTGCTTCAATTTATTTATTTTTTTTTTTTTTCATTTCATTTTCTCCAATGCTTTCGTTATTCGCTAACTTTTTTTTTTTCTCCATTTATTGAGCAACCGAATCAATATCGGTATTTTATACGGATCGTCTTTTTTATGTATCATGCGCTATGTAATTCATAACGATTCATATAAAAATGTAACAAACCAACGACAAGGAATGGGGCGATACAGTCGAAATATAAAATAAAACCACAAAAGAATAAGGAAAACATATATACACACACACATACAGTCACCAAAGCATACTCGCCAAATGGCAATAATATGTTAGAACTGGCAATAGCAACAGCGCAAACTGCTGTACGTATGCAATTCGCGAACGAAAAATCTTTCGCCATAAAAGTTCAGCACAATAACAATCATGGCAAATCATAAATGTACTTTTCAAATGGAGCAGTTCGTCGATTCATCGAAAAAAAAAAATAATAAAAAAAAAAAACATTTCATTCCGATATATTTTTCATCTATTGCGCCTTTTCGGTCTCTCTGTCTTTTTCTCTCTTCCTTCTATCTTTCTCTCTCTTTTTCTCTTTCCCAACATACACCAGCATTTTTCACGCTTTTATACATCCTGACAGATTTCTCTTTCGCTCTTTCTCTCCCTCTTTTTTCCTCTCTTCATCTATTTCTGGCATTTTATCATTATTTTCTTTTTGTCTTCATATTGCCTGTTCATTCAATGACATTCAATGATAGCGAATGTTGAGCGATGAAATTGCATTACGTTGAGTTCGCGTGTAAATGCATAAATGTGAATTGAGACTGTGAGAGTAAACCATGATTAGATTAGGTCTTAATGCGCTCGGAAGCTGATTCACAACCGCATTTCGCCGGTGGATTTTTTTTTTTTTTTTTTTGGTATTCCTTCGTCACGGTATTTATCGATTGTAATGCCATAGCGCAAAAAAAGTGCAAAAAAAAAATTTTTCTTTACTTTTTTATTTTTCTTAGTTTGTTTGTGTACTTCTTTTTTTTCAACGAATGAATATTAATATTTCATGAACACATGTGCATAGAAGTGGTATATTGGTCCATTATTGGTAATACTAAAAATATGCATACACCAGATTATTCGATCATTAGCTTTTACTTAATCGACCACAATGAAGCAAAAGAAAAACAATTAGACTTATTTTCTGTGCAAAAAATGACAAAAAAGAAGGTTAAAATGAAAAAGAAAAAGAAAAAGAAAAAGAAAAGAAAGAAATATTTTAAGAAGTTGAATACAAATCCATTCACAAAATTCATTCATATGTTAAAAAACGTTTGTTAGTGTGTCAAAGTCATTGAATAGAAATGTTGTTTGTAACTTGGACTTAGTGCATTTGACAGTAGGCAATGTGAGGATAAATACCGTAAATTGTTTATAATCCCGTATAATGATGATTTTAATACTTATATTGTGGGTATCCTTGTTATGGCATTACCCATTGCTATTGCAGTCATACATACATACATACACATGATCCATTGCATGTATGTGCATGTGCCTGTGCCTGTGCTTGTGCTTGGAAAAATGGGTCACAATGAAGACCGGAGAAAAAGAAGAAATTGAGAGACATTTTTGCAACACCATAGCCATATAATGACGACTGGTAGCTTACCCAACAATTTTAATACTTCCGCATATTCTTCTTTCTCTGGTTTTGCCCACACTCTTTCTCGTTCCATCCAACTGACTTACAAAAGTTATTTCTTTCTTTTTCTTTTTTTTTTCCTTTTTTTTTTTGTTTGTTTCCACTACTTTTGCTGTGCCATTCTTTCTTCGAATTTGAAAACAAAAGACAAAAAGCAACAGCTCAAGACAAATTGTGTGCCTGTTTATTTTACTATCCAGCAGGTTTTGTCAATCGTTCTGATCAATTCCGTAAAGCCATGAAGCAAAAATAGCGAGAAAATTTCCCCGATTTTGTTGCAATAAAGATTTCATATACATTTTCTTGTGTTTTGTGTTATTGTTGTTGTTCATCTGCAAAAGCCGAGAATAAACTGAGCGTGTGCGAATATTGACTCTTTTCAGTTCGCTTATATCAGCAATGTATAGAAAGATACAAAATAAGAAAAATAAACAAACCATACAAAGGAATCGAAATCGATTGTAGCCAAAGTAGAATAAGAAGAAGAAAAGATTGTCAGTGAAAAAAAAAAAGAAAAAGAAAGATGGTACGAAAATTAAGCTAAAGGAAATATTCGTTCGTCGAATGACTTTATGCACATCATTTTCGTGGAAACGAAAACATAGAGCAAGCAAAAGTCCCAAAAAAATGGAGCATATTTCTAGAAACTTTTATCTAACCATCAATTTTAATCGAATGCGAAAATCTAAACTAACAGCTTGGAAAAATTTTTCGTTTTCGTTTTTGTTTTTGTATTAATTCTCATTCTCTGAAATGTATTAAACAATAGAAGTGTTTCCATCATTTCGGATTCGCTATACAAATTTATGTTTACGGTTAAGTAAAGTTTGGTTCCACTTTGTTTGTTTGTCTTCAAATTTTCGTTGGTTTGTTACAATTTCTTTTTTTTTTTTTTTTCATTTTTCATTTTTCATTGGAATATTTTTTGGCATGCATGCCGTTCAATGGTCAAATGGTGTGTGGCGTGAGAAAATCAACCTTAATTTATGATATTTAATCATCAAAATTCAAATTGAAAGTAACACATCTTGGCGAAGAGGGAAGCGAGAATAAAATACACACTTCTGAATATTAAACAAGTATTAATGCAATCATTTGTTTAAAAAAAAAAAAAATGTATATTTCTACGGAAATTGTAAATTTTTGAAAGTTCAACTCCGCAGCAAATGAAGAAAAATATGGTTCTAAATGGTTTAAACCTATTGAAATGAGCATCTTGAGCATTAATTCATTGCCATTGTATAGCAGGAGTGGTCAGAATGTTCTGATT
This sequence comes from Resseliella maxima, assembly GCA_029041755.1. Taxonomy (NCBI): domain Eukaryota; kingdom Metazoa; phylum Arthropoda; class Insecta; order Diptera; family Cecidomyiidae; genus Resseliella; species Resseliella maxima. Next base: position 65,586 of record JAQOWM010000732.1, on the reverse strand, counting down.
CAACCAAATAGAAAATGGTTGTTTTTTTTCACATGTTGTGGCCCAATGAAATCTTCTCGCCGTACATTCACATTGTTAATTCATCAAAAGTTCCATTTCAAGTATTTCATTACTTGATAAATCGTCAAGGCACGTGCACAAAATTGAATATTTGGCAACAATTTGCTTGGATAAAAACCATTGTTGAAGGAAAAAGAAAAATTGAAAAGAAAGAATGAAAGAATGAGAAAAAAAAATTTCTGGACGCGCACACACGCACTACAAACGGTCAAAGTTTGATCGCGAAAGAAAAAATCTATCATTAATTTAATCGTAACATCATCCAATTTTCGGAGTTTTGCCCAATTCATGTATCACATAATGAATAACACTTGGCAGTAATTGCTCGCACATAACTGTGTTTGCCGTTTGAAATATGATTGCGTTTTTGTATCGACGACATGATGACCGATGGACACAAGAAACAAAACAAAAAAAAAAAAAAAAAAAGATATATACAAAAAGCGTCAAATGCCACAATCAATCAAATGACCACACTTTCCGTACTAAAGAAAAACACTCGTAAACAAATATCATATATTACCAAAATTCGAAGTGTATTTATCTAATTTTCTATTGTTGATGTGGATGTTTCGTTTCTCTCATCATTTTTTTTTTTTTTTTTCATAATCGTGATCTCTTTCTTTTTGCATCTTTTTGTATGTTCTATGCGTACACGAATTCAACAATACGCATCAACAATTGAAAATATTCTTTGGAGAGAAAGATGTTAAACTGATTGGCAAATGTTTGTTCTTTTAATAATTTAACCAAATATTGTAAGTCGTAAATCATAATTTGAATAAATGTCGGTGATTTTTTTTTTTTTTTTGTTTTTGTCTGTGACAAATCATGTTGTCGCGTGAACTTGACAAAATATAAATGAAATCTAATGCTGAAATCAAAGCTTTGTAATAAAATAACCATATTTCATTTCGATGAATGTCATGATAAGCCTAGATTAATGAAGGAATGCTTATTATTCCCGGTAAAGCAATGAATTTTTCGTATAAAAACACTGAATGGTACAATACAATTTTTTGGGTAAAATTCAAAACAAATAATGAATGTACATTTTCATGAAAATATTTCGGGAAAAAATCGCTGAACTCTTAAATAATATTTATGCCTCAATTAGACGACAGAGAGAAAGGCTGATTGGAAAGAAAGCGCAAAAGGAAGAGAGGGGGAGAGAGGGAGAGAGCAGGAGAGAGAGGGAGAGAGGGAGAGATGGGGGGAGAAAGGGAGAGAGAGGAAGAGAGAGAGAGAGAGAGAGAGAAAAGTGGGAGAAACAGAACGAGAGAGAAAAAAATGAAAAGAGAAAGAGAAAGAGAGAATGATGTAATGATTGAAAGCGAAAAAAGCATCCTTCAATCAATTATAAACTCTTAAATCGAGTAAATCAATTAACGTAATGATCCAATAATCTGATGAGTTTGACATTGATTTCTTCTTGTCGAGTAATTTCACTGACGATTGAAACGACTTGATGTACATATATTGCGATTAAAAGATGAAGAGAAAAAAAAAACACACTCACACACAAATTGTTCGAGGAAAACATTTGACTTCTAAATTAGTTTATTTACGTCAATTTTCAATCAAGAAATTCTCGCAAGCGATCGGCATGGATTACGCAAAGCATAGATTGGTCATAGTGAATTTACGTATAATAAAGTATTTGAGTTGTATGCTTCTAATGATTGCCATCAATTTGAATGAAACACTTTCTGTTAAATGTGCTCGCGATACGTATAATTTTGAGTTATTTTTGTCGTTTTGTGTTCGTTAAAATCAATTGCTCGAATTGGTTTTTTTCTTCTTCTTCTTCTTGTTCTTCATGTCTTTCGATTTGTTTGGAAAAATCAAAAGTTTACTGAAAACATAGCAACTTTGACGAGTTTTCAAATTACGTTGATCGATTGTAATTTCGTTATAGATCATTAACAGATGCTTCGTGTTATTGATTTTTTTTATTAATAAATTACGTGTTTCATGGATCCATTTTTCTTTAAATAAAATTTATGAAAAATCAAGCGAAACTTGTACGTACAAGATACTGAAGGACTGAAGGATAACAAAATAAATTATTAAAATCAATAGAGTCGGGGAAACACTCAACGGATTTTCATGAATTAACCATTTATTCATGTGATTCCCTTTCTCTTTACAATGCATGGTATGATACGTTTAAATCATGGACCGGCTTATAAATGAACATTACCAAATCATTCAAGCATATGCGACTGATGCCAAAGCTGTGTGCGCGATTGTTTTCATTGCGACCCATTGATATTTTCCCACTTTTGATTCACCACTTTGTTCGATGCTTTTGCAATGAACAAAAAACAACACACATCAATTCGTATAGAAAACTTGGAGCACATTTCTTCGTAATTTGATCTAATGGTTTCGAGCGCACGATGATGATGAAAACCATTTCAGTTTGGTAATTAAGGTATTTCATTTTATTTACCAACACAAACGTGATGAAGAGAAGTAAAAGAAGAAGAAGAAGAAGAAGAAAAAGAAAAAACACACGAAGAACAAATCACATTGTAATGTTGAGTTGCTCGTGGCCAAGCCATCGTAATGACCAATGGGGCCAAGAGAAAAAAAAGCGAAACAAAAATAACGGCAAATAAAATTGTATAAACGCAGAATGAATTGATTTGGTCAACAACAAAAACTAAGTTACATCCAAATAGAGAAAATGATTATGATCAAGAGTGGAAAAGGTCATTTCAGTTTGAATCGCATAAATTCAGTTGGAGCGTGAGCGTTAAATGCCGCAACATACATCGATTTTCAAAATGCTACTTAAATTCATTTTTTGCCTTCTTTCTCTATCTATCCACACTCAGATTTGTGGCCAACACACACTCACTAACTCAATGACTCGGTCACTAAATCACCAAACAAATTCGAAATCGATCGAAAAACGTTTCGATGCTTAATTTTCGTTGGTCATTTCAAAACCGCTTTTTATCCACTTACTTTATTGAACGAGTAGTTTTAAAAATCGCTTCACTCATATCGAAATATCGATCATTGCTTTAAGATAGAACCGTAATTGTTTTTGATTGCAGTTCGAATTAATAATCAATTTTCAATATAATGTTTTCGTTGTTGTTGTTGTTGTTGTTGTTGTTACTTTTTTTTCAATGTGTATGTGTGCGTATGTTTGTATATTTTCAAATCCAAAGAAGAAAATCACGTAATTGAAAACTGAGTTGGGTTTTTTTCCCTTTTTATTCATCTTTCTTTTCGTTTGATATAGAAATTATGTTCAATTATTCCAATTAGTGCAAGTAATTGAACCACATCGATACGCAGATAAAATGATTTCATGTTTCATACGAAATGATTGACTCTCATTTATCTGTCAAACGATGTTTTTCGTGTGTTTTTTTTCTTCTTCTTTTTCTTCTTCTTCTTCTTCTTTATTTTCTCCTTCATCGTGTCGTTGATCGTGCGAATGAAATCCGTTTTGATATTCAAAATATGGATGATCAATCGAATGCGCGCATCGAAATTGGATGACAATAAGCTCTAGGAATTATTGGCATATGTTGAATTTACAATGGAAATTAGCTAAAATTAACATTAATAATTGTTATGGATCGACATTTGAAGGCATGCTCACTGACACCATCAGCAGTCTTAGACAAATACACTTTTTTGCATCGAATTTAATTTTTTTAATTATGTAATTTGGATATTTTCTCGCTTTCTCTCTGTCTACACCCCTCCCCCTCCCTTTCTCTCATTCTATATTTTTAGAAATATCTATGAATTTGAATGATATGTCGCGTGTGCTCATTAGTCATAATGCAATATGTTTAAAATGAATGACACTTTTTGTGAGCTAGGTGAAAATTGAGATGAATGTAGTGTCGTTTTTTTTTTCACCATGTATACATTGTTTTTGTTTTTTTTTTTTTTTTTTTTTTTTTTTTTGTGTAAATTTTATCTCTTGTCATTCGGTGTGTAAGTATATATGCTTGGAAATGATCGACAAATTGTCGAGAGAAAAAAAAAATGCACGTCATCATTGGGCCGTCAGTTGTGTTGTGGTTCTTGTCGTCATTTTTTTCGTCGACATTTTTCTAACTTCTATTTTCCGAATGCATATAGTTTTACGTTGATGTGTGGGCACATTTGTCGTCGACATGAACCCAACCAATGTCTAAGGAAATGCTGAAGAGGAAACCAAAACAAAAACAAAAACACAGCCCAAATAATATTTGTAACATCCAAATATATGATGACTTCAAGTCATAGAAAATAATAACACCCGACCTAAGAATGAGAACAAAAATTTAACGACAACAAAAATAACATACTTGAGAGATATGCGATGGCGCCATTTCCATACATATCAAAAAATATTCAACTGAATTTTGTCGTCGATGTATAACAATTTTCCATGCATATTTCACTCAATTTCTCTCTCCCTCTTCCTCTTCCTATATCTCTCTCTCTCTCTCTCTCTCTCTCTCTCTCTCTCTCTCTCTCTCTCTCTCTCTCTCTCTCTCTCTCTCTCTCTCTCTCTCTCTCTCTCTCTCTCTCTCTCTCTCTCTCTCTCTCTCTCTCTCTCTCTCTCTTTCTCTTACTCTTTTCTCTCCTCTGTCTCCTTTTCTTTCTCTTTTCTCTACAAATCGATGGAAAAGTGCATCGATCGATTTCTCGCTTTGATTACCAAACATCTTGCATTCAAATTGCAAGCTGTAACTGTCATGTATTCAATTTCTTCCGGATTTATTTGAACCGAGACGAGAAAGTCTCAAATTGATGTAATATAGAGATATTTTCTATTTAATTTATCCAAAAGTAAGATGATAACTAAAACCATTTCTGAAGCGAATGGAAAATGTTCCTCAAATGTCAAGTATTATGCAAAATATTGTTATAATTCGTAATACGTTATACGAAAACGATGTTATATAAATGTTAACAAAACATATTTCTGTGAAACAAAAGATACCTTCAAAAGTGAACAATGAACAAACACACACACACACAAAAGTCAGAGGTCAATTTTAAGCAGTTTGGTTTTTTTCAATGCTTTCGCATTTAATGTACAAAAATATTTCAGTTTGGTTTCTTATTTTACATGTGCGACACATTAGAATATCACATGCATTACTATAATGTAGGAAATTTTCAAGGTTTCAACGTGTCAAAAGTTCAGCGGGAAAGTTTTTCATGAAAAATGTTTTTCTCAAAATTAATTTTCCCAAAATAAAATAAATAGTTATAGATCATAAAGTATTCAAGTTACATAGGGTTTTTGTCTTTTGTAATTTATTTCATGTGAAATATTCACTTAAAATTATCGATATCATTTGTTTGACAATATTTGCCCGTATTGTTGTATCAATAAATTTTCAAATTGATATTTGTGGAAAAATATTCGGCAATTTTAATTTTATAAAATCAAACAGATGATTTGAATTGAATAGTTTTATGAAAGTAAAATCATCAAAAGTTATGATTTACTAGTGATTAAATTTCATTTTAATTCCTATATTGAGCAATGAGCATGCTGGATTGATGACCATATAAATAATGCAAACTGCAATTTTTCCCAAAAACAAAACGAATGAATGAATGAAAAAAAAAAAAAAAAAAAAAAAAATTCATTCAAAATGTGCATTGAACAAGAGCAAATTTAAAGAGTAAAATATGCCAATCATAATTGTATTAAATCATAGGGCCCCTAGCCAATACGGGAATAGACAGATAAAAGCATTTTCGTATCAAATTTCATTATAATGTTTGTTGTTGAACAATTTTTTTTTTTTTTTTGTTTTGTCTCTCGTTTTGTTTTGTTTTTCACTCTCTCAATTGTATATTTCAATCGGCATTTGCCAGCCACATTTCTCATTTCGCTTCACACGCATTCATTTCTCAATTCAAACTAATTAGACATTTACGAGCAAAATAACTGGTGAAATATAAATAACAAAAGAAAATACTTTGGTACTAATCAGGGGATTGAATATACAGAATCTATCTCTGCGTATTTTTTTTTTCGGGTTTTGTTTTCAAATCGAAATATTGGTTCGTATTACAAATTCCGACATGTTATCACGCGCTAATTTCTCTTTTTCACTTGATGATCATCTGCATTATGAAATTGGTGAATGAATCAAATTTTATAATGAGCATGGTTTCTGTGTGTGTGTTTTTTTTTTTTTTTTTTTTTTTTTTTTTTTTGAAATCGGTAAATACTCCAACACATGAATTCAGTCAACCAAATCGAATAACAATGAACAGTTGATAACCAACAATTTCGTTGGACTAGGGAATAAATAGAGAGAAAAAACTAATTCGAACAAATACAATTTACATGTTTCCAATTGTGTAATGATTTACCGACTCAAAGCATCAGTTAAGTGTGCTGTTTTTATTCATAATGTGAAATTTTGGTCATTTTTGCGATAAATAAAATAAATACAAGTCTAGAAAATGCCATCGAAATGTCATATATGTATCAATTTTGGTAAAACAAATGACATTGAGAACTAGTGAAATCGCTCATATTCAATGAAATATTATTCACTATATATCATCCAATCATGATGAAATATCTGAAAAATGAATGCTACAATTTGTTCGTACTACTTGAATTTAAGAAGAACAAATAACGCCAATATACTGACATACTACTTATATGAACGTAATTTAAACACGATCAAACTGGATGGTTCACTTTAAAATTCTTTTAATATTTTCATGTCATAAAATTGTAACTCGAAGCAAATTAAATCCATAATTATCAATAGTTGAAATTATCATATCGGCAAACTAGACTTGATTATGACAAAAACTATTCCATGCATAGAATCAAAAATCCACGTCCACACAACTGTAATAATATAAATTTAGTATTCTTAAAACAGAAAAGAAGAAGAAGAAAAACAGGTTCAATTGGAATTTCAACTTTGAAGAGGTTTTTCGTGTATAAAATTAGTTTAAACTCCCATACATTCAAAAAAAAACTTGAATGCATTTGGTAACTTTTGATATAAATTGACTGATATGCGATCGAAAAAAAGACCCATTTTAAATCAGTCCGTGCAGAAGTGATCATATCAAAAACTAATTGAATCAAAATGAAATTTGTGAGTTTTGCATTTTATGCTTCAATCAATATATTTATTAATCGTTTCGTTTTTTCTAACGAAAAATCAAAGAGACAGAACATTCGTTTTTAATTATGGGGTTTTTGTCTTTTTTCTTTGTTTAGATTGAAATGAATTTTGCTAAAAAAAAAAAAAAAAAAAAACATTAAAACAGTTCAAATGAATAATAAAATGTCATGTTTGTTTTGGTTTCAAATAAATTGTAATACTTTTATTGTAGGTTTTTCTTTTATTAATTCTCGTAGCTGTTGGATATGCCGAACTCGAATCCGAATCGCAAGAAATGGATGATGATAGTTTCAAAGCGGCGTATGCTCTCGATGATGGGACAACAATTTCAGAAATAGGTTACAAAGCGGAAGGACCTGAAGGGGATCATTATCAGGTGACAACATTAACAATATATCCAAATGGTACAACAACTATAGTCCATTCGATAAGACCAATTAAATTATAATTATTTAAATTAATTAAGTTAAATTAGTCAAATCGTTTCATTTATTAAACTGAAGTGTTAACTGAACGCTTGGAAAAATTTGTGAAATTTAAATTTCAAAATGACATTTAAAAAATGTCTTTTGATGTACGAATAATTTAAATCAATAAAATTGTGAAAAATTAAAAATTGTTTGTTCAATCTCGTCTTTCTCTCTCTCTCTCTCTCTCTCTCTCTCTCTCTCTCTCTCTCTCTCTCTCTCTCTCTCTCTCTCTTTCTCTTTCTCACTAGCTATCTTTCTCTTTTTAACTATCCACAGTTTTGCAAAATGTTGTCAATTCCATTTCTATTCTATTGATTTATTATGAGAAAAAAAAAACTCAAAATGATTGCGTTTCGTTAGAAATTTGGTCGGATGTTTCATATGACAAGGAACAAGTGTATTGAGATAAGCCATCGTATACACTACAGTATACGTATCGGCCAAGAGGATATCGAATTTCCTCTTTTAGTGTGACAACTAGCAAAAACGGTGAAAAAGATCCAAACACACACACACACACACAGCGACTGAATTGCATTCGGTCAAAGCTCTACACTCGCATCGAAACGTCATTGCATTCAGTTGATAAAATCGAAAAGTTAAAATGAATGAATGCAATATTGTTCAATTCATGAGCGTTGATAGAATTTGACCATGTTTTATGTCATTCAGTTGAGAATCACGAGAGAAAAATCTATAACAAGCGACAATCCAGTTTAATTGGTTAATTAAGAAGAAGATTCACATTGCACAAATGCTAACCATAATCAACAATAGCGTCTCATTTATAGTGATTTATTGTTGATCTACCATTTTGCCATTGTGTGCTTGGGATTAATTTAGTTCTGCCATCTAAATTAAACCAAAACGATAAAATGAAAAAGAAAAAAAAAAAAAAAAACATCAAATTGAATCTGACACACAATCACATGAGCTCGACGGATTTTATGATTTCAATATTTTTCAAATGTTGTAATATAGCTCGTTTATATATGACAGATTGGTGTCGTTTTTGTATTTTTTGTTCTTTTCGCGTATAAATTGAAGCAAAGACCAGGGTCGCGCTCAACCAACACAAATTATGGGAATGGAGCTTGTTTTTGGAAAGAAATAAAAAATATTCTCATTTGCCTACAAACGATGATTATAATGATGATGATGGTTTACATTTGATATGATTACGATGGATTGTCATAAAATGTGTGTTTCATCATTGTTTGTGTTTGCCACCCGCAAACGGATTGCCCATCTCGGTTCTCATTTGCCGTTGGCCATTTGAAAATTGCTTCAAATTGAGTGTCACTCATCAATGATTCACTTGTTCCGTTTGCAAAAACTCCAACTTTTCCGGTTGGCTGGCGCACATATACAGAATTATGATTTACATTGATTTTGATGATGCATCAAGCATTTGAATTCAATCGTTTTTACCAAGCACAAACGTGACTTTTTTTCTCGTTGCCTTAATGCAAATCTCGTTTGAATTGTGTATTTTTATGATTTTTTTTTTTTTTTTTTTTTTTTTTTTTATTAACAGAAAAAGTGTAAATGTAATTCTTTGATTTTGAATTATATCAAAATTGCAAATATTATGATGTGGCTACTGGAAAGCTTTCTGATAAAAACCAAACAAAAGAAAAACTTTTAAGTAAAACAAAAAAAGAAATCCATTAAAAGACAGAAAATATGGCAATATGAACTCTGGTTCAAGCCAAACAGCATAAACAAAATCATTGAAAAATAATTTATACTTTATTTTCACTTTGCCTTAGCATGATAATTATCTGTGTGCTTTTGTCGTATTGTTTTTTTTTTTTTTTTTCTTTTTTGAAAGTCATTGAGACTTGATGTGTCTGTGCGCCTCATCAAATATAAAACCTACAAATGGCGAATTGATCAACAAACAAAACAAAATAAATGTAAACAAAAGTCGAAAAACAACATGGTTTTAATTTTAGCATGTATTTTGGTGTACTATTTCGAGCCACAACAAAACAACAGATAATTTTTTCGTTCGGGCCATGAGTACAATAGAAATAATTTGATTAACGTGGCAATTATTTAAACCGTTTATTTGTTCCGGTGAGCGCATATTAACGATCATTTTGCATTGTTAAAATTTGTATTTTATCGAGGCAAAAATTCACGTACCATTCGGTCGAATGTCATTAAATGACTGGATTCTATTTTTCTTCTTCTTTTTTTATTGTATATTTCCATCTCCGGTTCGCCCCCCCCCCCCTCTCTCTCTCTCTCTCTCTCTCTCTCTTTCTTTCTCTCTTTTTTCTCTCTTTCTCCATATTTTCCCATCTCTTCATCTCTCCATCTCTCCTTCTCTCTTTCTCTCCGTCTATCCTTCATTCAGTCTCCCTCTCTTTCTGTTTCTAAACATGTATTTGTTAAAATTGTTCACAATATTGTGCCTTTCATTTTGTTTTCAAAGTCCCAAATTCCATTTGATTCGAAAAAAGTGTTTTTTGTTCTATTTCTGCCTGTCACACAAAGGGGGGCTCAATCTACTTGACGATAGATACAAGATAATCAAGTGAAACTATCTCTTGGCATTCTATTTTGGTTTGATTGTATTGGTAACGTTATTTTCACAAAATCAAATGAAATCAACCGCAGATTGTTGTGAGTCAATTTTGAAATATTGTAGCAAAAATGAAAAAGAAAAAGAAAAAAAAAATTAGAAAAAAAAAGAGAAACATTTTGTTGTGAGTAAAGCGTGAGCGCAACCAACGAAAATGATTTATTTGTGCCGTTTCTTTATTTTTACCTATCAGCATCGAGTTCAAAGATCTCAAACCACTTGTCTGCGTTTCTATTTTTCCTTTTGTGATCTCTTCCTTCCTTCTTCTTCAACATCATTTTGCTGGTTGGTTTTTTTTTTTCTTCTTTCTGTTCTTCATGATTTTGCACTGCCGTCATCAGTCGTTGTTCGTTTATCTTACATTATACAATATAAATGAAACTGCTGTTTTGTTTGTGTTTTCTTTGCTTCCATTGAAACTGAGTGGAGCACTACTTAAGGTATGATGGTGTGTAGTCTGATTGCACTGTATTGCTATCTTTTTGTCTCGTGCACATTGCCTTAAAACATGCATGATGAGTTAGTTGCCTGAAATCTTCTTCGATTTTTCTTTATTTTCATCATCGACAATATTTGCTATGAAAAGTTTTCATTTCGTTGTGATTTCTATTTATTTTTCCTTCCTGAAACATTACAATTCAACACAAAAATTTTATGCGTCATCAATGTTTAGACTTTTTGTTTTGTCTAACATAATTCAGTTTTATTTGAAATATTTATGACTTAAACTTGAAGTTAAAATAATAAAATTGTCTTCTGACACATATCTTCTGATATTTATGCGAATCCGCTAGTTTTTTTTTTTTGTCCACACAAAACGACAATAACTATAGAAAAAAAAAACCTATGCCTCTGGCATTTTAATTGTGTTAATAGCATTAAAACCCTATCAAATTGCATGGATTGTACTCTTTTTAATTGACACGTATGAATTACTCTGGAAGAGAACAGCCTGAGGAGGAATAATGCGATGATTTGATATAGTCTTTGTTTAAGTTTTTTTTTTTTTGTTTTTTTTTTTTCTTTATGTTCCCATTTACGTATATATACGTATGATGTTGGTGTGACAAACCAAACACAACATAGGGATCAATGTTCAATGAATGATTTTGCGTAAACAAATATACAAACATATTTGAAGGAAAAATGAACTCTTCAACGTGTTATTTTCTATTTTCAATTTGACATTTTACATTAATTGAAAAACGAAATGGCCAAAAAAAAAATTCATAATTTGAAATTGAACGAATGGCTTGAAGCATATTTTTTAATGCTCCAATAATTTGTGACAAATTTGTATCGTTTTGAATTATTGACATAGAAAATGCAGCTGCGACGCATAACGGCATTCGTAAATGTTGTCGGTTGATTGATTCTTTTGTTATTGTTTGCTCAGCCATTGTTCTATATTTCATATTAATTTTCTATGGAGTGGATCAAAAGTTATTTTGACTATAGATATGAGTGGGTTATCATATGCCAAGTGGAAAACTTATACATTGAAAAAAAAAAATGCATTTCTTGTGAAGGAGAAAAATAAGAACTGAAACGTTTGCCTTTTTTGCGAACAAATGATCTGCTTTTTTTGTATTTTTTGTAAAAGCAAAAAAAAAGAGAAAAAAAAACAGAAAAAACAAAATGAATAGCAGCAATGAGTAAAGTAAAAAAGCTCAAATTTAAAATGTAGCGAGGTAAATCAGAATGAAAACATTCATTTTGCATCCTTCACTAAATGCCAAAATATTCGACCTGAGCAAGTAATATTTGTGTATTCGTAGGTTAGTGTGTTTTGGTGTGAAAACGATTAATGCGTGTTTTGCTTCATTTTTTTTTTTTTTTTTTTTTTTCTGTTTGTGCAACGAAGGATTATAATCCGTATTTATTTGCCATGCGACACATAATTTAGTGTAAATAATGAACAAATAAAATGAATAGTAGCAAAAGGATGTGTGTGTGTGTATAGCCTGAAAATAGCGTTGATGTCGTCTCGTTAGCTATTGAATGCGCATTCAACTATGGATACATGCACTTATATGATATGCTATGCGATATGAATGCTGCGTTTTGTTTGGGAATCAATTCAAATGATGTGTGCGTATACGTGTGCGTGTGCATGCGTATATGGCCCTTTCACTTTCTTACTTCTTTTCACTCTTTCTCTCTCTCTCTCTCTCTCTCTCATCTCTTTCTTTCATTCTCGTCGACATGATTTTAATTCACTTCTGTGCAGTTAATTCGTTCATTTAAATCCTGTTTACATTTGAGCTCAAGGGATCGGCTCATCGAGTAAAACAGAATCGCTGAAAATTATTTGCTACTATTTGAAATCAATGTAAACATCTGAGGGGTGATCAAATATGAGATTTTGCATGCGGACATGAATGAAAAAAAAAAAGAAATGCATCTCGTGCAATGTTTCGTTTGAAGTGACATAGACCATTTCGTCGAAATTTGAGCCAAAACTATCCCAAATGCCAAGCAATTGTTCGCATATAATAGGAAGTGTTCACACCGTTGAATTCGTGTGCAGTCGAACATTAAATGGTACATGAAAATGAACACCAGAAGCTGGTGGGTGGTCGTCGGAAATTATTCTGCTGATTTTCCTCACAAACAAAATAGAAAAAAAGAATAAAAAAAAAAAATTCAAAACTGAGACAAAGCAAAAAGGAACAAAACGCCGTACTGGCGTTCAAATTTTGACAATTCAAGTGATTATTTTAAGTGCAGCGCTTCATTTCATCAACGTGTGCCAAGCATCTCTATTTCGGGCAATATTCGATCCATTTTGAGTATGTTTCATTTCTTTATTTTATTTTCGACTCGCCGCATGTCTATCGTCCAATTTTTCAATTTACCAGTTTTATTAATACATCATGCTATTACCAAATTGTCAAAACTGTCAAACTGCATATAAAAATGATGTCTGTTGCGATGCAGTCTTTTATTTCACCGTTAAAAATACTGTATGAAATGAAATTTAGAGCAAAAGAAAAAAAAATGCACCGGGTGTAATTCGTTTGTATTTTTATATGCATTAAAATGCATTCGCCTAACATGCATGTATATTAGATTTCATTGAATTTGGCCGCCAATTCATAAAAACAAAATCAATAATTTCTGTGCATCGAACGACGACCAAACTATCTATGTCTATGGAACATTTTCGAATGAAAACTAAAAAAAAAAAAAATCTATTAAATACATTACAAATTGATTGTTAAAAGTCTAAATTGAATTACCATTGCATCCATTGCTGTGAATAAGAGTCCCTTGCTGGCTTGTTTGCTTGCAATGTTTTTTTGTAATTCGATCAGAATCATAAACCAATGCAGATTCACAGTCGGTAAATAATTCATAATTTTTTTTTTTTTTTTTTATAATCCGCTTATTAAACACACGCAATACACCATTGTTATGCTATCACCCTTATAGAATAACAACTATTCTTGTGCATTGAATGCCTGGTTTTAATATTAAATACATTCAACTGATGTGGATAGAAATGTATGTATTTCTTCAATGAACAAAAAAAAAAAGAAAACATGTTTGATTTCCTCATATGAGAAATCAAAATCATCGATACATTTGTCAAATTAATCAATTATTCTCGTTTAGATTATAAAGAAATAAATCTTAAGCTCAAAATAGCTTATCAAAATATACGTAGTGAATAATTCCACGAAAAGCTCAAATTGAATATAATTCCATGCCAGTTTTTTTTTCCCTTCTAATTTTAAATGATAAAGAGTAACAAGGCCATGGAAGAAAAAATTTTGTTTTTGGCGACGCCCCACAAACAAAATTCTTCATCTCAAACTTCGAATCGAGAAAGTTTTTCGAGATCAAGAGGGCAAATGAGTGATTGTGGAGAGAGAGAGAGAGAGAGAGAGAGAGAGAGAGAGAGAGAGAGAGAGAGAGAATAAGAGATGGATTGATTGATAGAGAGAGGAAGAGAGAAAGACAGACGCAGAGACAGAGAGAGAGAGAGAGAGAGAGAGAGAGAAGTGAAAGAGATTGGTTTAAAGGTAAAAATGGTGGTTTGAGACGTATAAATGTCAGAGTATAGATTATTGAAGCCAAACATAATGCGATACGCATCAAACAAATCTGTCAGTTATATATGCAGATAGTATAAGCAGAAGATATAAATGTGGTCACTACTCAAGAAGATCACAACAGTCAGAAATTCAGTCAGTTTATTAATAATATGTCTGAGTTATTTTCTGTTGCAACTACTTATTTATTCGTTACAAACCCACAAATAATAATGTGGTTCAACAGAAGATTAAACATCATTTATTTCCATTTCATTTTGATATAACAATTCTTAACACACTCAATCTAAGAATTCAAAGTGAGTGTGTATGATGAAAAAGTGTGTTGCTTTAACTTTGAGTGCGTTTTTGACATGTTTTCCAAATTCATCGTTTGCATCGTGAAAATATGTATATACGATTATTATTATTTTTATTTCTCTTTGCTTTTTTATTTTTCTTTTTTTTTTATATACTCTTTTTCTCGTTATTGTTTTTCGGCCCGGTTTAGATTCCGAGTGATTTTCGGTGTGTGGCTTGGCATCGCATTTGTAGCTCGTCAAAATTACTTAGATTGATATAAAAACTGGCAAACATTGGCTGAAAACCTGTCAATCATCCTAATCGGCTTTCAAGCCACAAATACTAGCGCACAATGTAAGAATCAAGCTGGAAAAATGAGTGTCGACTTTCGACAAACGGATATTCAAAAAATATATATATATATGTGCATGTGTATTATACACCCTCGGATCATCAATCTGTCTACCAATCAGGGAAGGTGGATTTTGAATATGCGGATAACTTCTTCTTCTTCTTCTTTTTTTGATATCATTCGGAAGTGAACAAGCGGCAATGGCGATAGAATGATTTTGACCCAAAATTTTGCTATAAACTGTCCAAATTTCCAATGGATTTATCATGTGACTTGACTCGATTGGATTTTCATGATATTTTTTCCTTCGTGAAGCTATTCCATTTGTTTTTTGTTATTGTTCTATATTCCATTAAACAGAACATAATCAAAACTGATCTTTTCATTGAATTATTCTTTTTCCTATGAAAAAAAAAAAACTTTCTTTTTTAGCAAATCAATTGATTTGATTAAAATATACTGTTGTGTTGCTACTGCTAATGGAGGTAAAATTGAAAATGTGTCACATTAAAACCCTTTTAAATGTGAAAACTTTTCTTGACAATTTAAAACGTGCTTCATCAAATTTTGCAACCGAATTTTTCAATGCAAAAATACAATCGCACACACAAACACAGAGAGAGGGAGAGTGGGGACAGAGGGGGGGAGAGAGAGGGAGGGAGAGGGGGAGAGACAGAGGGAAAGAGAAAGAGAGAGAGAGAGGGTGGGAAAGAGAAACAACATGATGAAATAGGGCCAAATTGAATGAAGAAAATGCGGAAAACACCTTGCTTGGGTTGAAAGATCTTTCGTAAATTCAATAGAGTCGAACTGAATCTACCATATTCTTTAGAGAAGAGAAAATGATAAAAATAGAATGAATCAAGCCATAGTGAAGGTAATTAATTTTGCCAATGACTTAAAATTTTCTGGAATTTAGTATTCAAGTGGAAATATTTCCGGTATACAAAAATTTTCTTTTGTAGTAACTGAGCACCGTGGGTCTCTCTCTTTCTCTCCCTCTTCCTCTCGCTCTCAACTATGATTTATACTATTTTAACAAATTTTGTGTTACCTTACCAATTAGCTTCAACGCAATACGTTAAGTTGGGATGCTTTCATGCTTTATGTGATACGTGTCATATTATTATTGCAACGAGTAGTAAAAATTCTCTCGACATTTACAAGTTCGTTCTATAAGCTTGTATTCGTTCCATATTACGATTCGAATACAGATCTTATACTTTTGAACCGAACACAACATTATCAAACTAAAGCCAAACGAAATTGTTGTCAAAACTTTTTTACATGAACGTTGTTAGTTTTTTTTTTTTTCATTTTTTTGCCTCTTCTTGATTTTGTTTTCCTTTCGCTGTCACAATGCTGTTATATTGTGTTGCAATTATTATCATCGTCACTGGTAGACGTTTCGTAAGTGAGATGTCAAAAATGGTTTATCAATTCTCTTGCAAAAATGTGCATGGGAAAAATCACTCAAAACATTAGGGAATTCAAATCATATTAAGACATTTTTCATCGTTCGAACAGTGCATTCTCAGATATAGAAGTTTATAATTTTCCATTATTGATGTTGGAAATTAGTTCAGTAGCTTCACCTAGTTTTTCTGATTAAATTACGCATAAAACTTGGGACTTGTAAACTTGAAAAAAATTGAAAGCAATGAAAAACTTGTCAACAGAAAGCATTTTTTCATCGAGAAATTTTTTTTTCGGGCTTTCTCCACTCAACGATAAGAAAATGAACAGTCTCTCTTACGATCGCAGCTCCATCAGTGATGAATTGCAGAATTAATAGGTTCCCGTATTCAGAATGTCATTCAAACAATAACAAATCACAAAATTAAACGCAATTCATTGTTGTTTTGTGCCGGAAATTTATAGAAAAAATAAAGCCGGCGAATATAATTCATGGCACAATGACATCAAAATTATTGTATTCGGCCATTGGACGGCCAGATCGTACATTATTAAACAGTAACATAAATCGGCAAATGCGTAATTTTTTCGCATATTTGCGTGTTGCCTTCAATAAAGTTGATACACATCGTCTTGAAGAAGTCGGTCCAGATCGCCTGTGTGCTGAATGGTAAATTTTTTTTTTTCAAATTTGATTGACTCAAATTTTTTTTTTTTTTTTGTTTTTATGTTTCGTATTCATTAATAGATTTTTTTTTAAATTTAATTTTTTCCACAAAATATTTTTATTTATTAGGGTCATTAAAAATGGAGGATGTGTTCAATTTCAAAATCATCATTTGGTCAAAGAATATAATTCTCTTAATGTTGGAAATTCGGCCCGAATTAAAGTAGTCGATGGGACCGATTCATCAATCATGGCCTTGGGATTTGAGCATTTTAAAGGATGCAAAGAAATCGAAAAAATCATTTTAAATCGATGCAAGCATATGGAAAATGAGGCACTCGAACAATTGGTCTACGTAAAAAATTCACTGAAAGAATTACAAGTGACCGATTGTTCAAATGTTGTTGAAAGTGGCCTCCTCTCATTAAAACAATTGAATAAACTCAAAAAGTTAACCATTTATGGCTTTATTTATATTAAAGACTTCAATGACGTTGTCAACCAATTGAAAAAGGATCTTCCCGGCTGTGAAATTATTACCAATAAGCAATAAATTTTTTAGTAGAACACTTCCAAAATGCATTATAATAGTCTATAGAGTCGTGTCAATAAAATGATTTTGAACCATTTTAGATTGAACTATTTAAATTCATTTTTTTTTTTTTGCATTAAAATTGTCTTTTAGAAAAAATTCAATCGAAATTGAAACTACCCAAGTGAACGCAATAGGCATTGCCGAAAGTCTACAGACCTTCAGCTAGACTTTCAATATAATTCTTATGCAGGCGTTCGTTGCTATTCTTTCTTCTTCACAGTCAATATCATCTGCATGCGTATAAAATAAAAAGAAGAGAAAGGAGAATAGAAACGAACGTCTGCATAAGAATTATATTGATAGTCGACAAAGTCTATTTCGTTCACTCGGGTATTTTTTATTTTATTTAAAAAAAAAGAAACATTACTTAGAAAAGGATTTGATAAATTTAAAGCAATTGAAAATTACAATTCCTATTTTTTTATGATTGAAATTTTTTCTAAAACGAATAAAATTGACGTGAAGAACTAGGTAACGAAAGATGTTTTCATATTGTTAAATTAACCATTTGTATAAAATAATTGTTACTTTTAAAAATAAATTATTAGATAGACTTGAAGCGGTTGCTATAATGGTAAGTCTAAGCTGGCATTTTAAATTGAATACAAACCTTTCTCTTTCTCTTTTTTTCTCGTTCTTATTCTTAAATTGTTGACACAAAGAAAAATGTTCAACAATAAAACGAATCTTATTTTGATATTTCCTATTTTTAAATTATATTCTTATTTGATGGGAAACTAATTTATTTACAAAAATTTCAAAATATTTGTTTTTTTTTTTTTTTTTAAATGTCAAATATCTAAAATTTGGAATAGAATTTTTGGTGTGTTTTTTCGTTTAAAAATCACAATGAAACCGAATGTTTGTGATCAATTTATACGCACATGTGAAAAATATTTCCGTGAATATATTTTAATATTCATTCAAATTGCTGATTGTGGAAGAAGGGTATATTTTTTTGTGACATTGGATGGTCAACAATAATTTTTTGTATTGATCAATTTTGTGCAGCAAATATTGTTTCTTTTGGTCCAAAATAATTTTAGGATAATGCTGGATCATTAAAATCATTTATACGACCACGACCCTGAACACCACGTGTACGAACATTTCGACGACCTCTGTTACGTCCGCGTCATCCTGTCATACAATATTTGAGAAAAAAATTTATTTTTTCTTTGTAAATAATAATTTTTTTCATAGAATTAATCCAGTTAATTTAGTCAACAAAGACATATTTGTTTAGAAAAAAAAAAAAATGAAATAAAAGGAAAAAACGATTTTCAAACGGAAAAAGGAATATTGATTGATATATTTTCTGAGAAAACAAATTAATTTGAATATTTTCAGCAATTGTTTCGATAATATTTTACCTATATTGCTGGTTGTTTTTTCGAGAAAAGCTAATGGTCCAGGCAATATATTTGGTCCTTGTCCAAAATTACTCATTGGCATGCCACCAACATTACCCCGCATCGGAACGCCGCCTTGTTGCATAAACATTTGAGGTGCTCCACCGACCTTGTTTGTTTATTGGAATGTTTGGAAATCATCATTAATTCTGTTGTATTATTGTGTATATTGAGTGCAGAATTTGTTTTTTTGCCACAAAAAATAAGTAAAAAAATGAAAAAAATTAAAAAAAAAAAAATAAGAATTACAAATGTCGAGGCACTTAGCAGTCTCATTGAAAAAGTGAATTACATTCATCTTTTATTTTCAAAATAAAATCTGCATGCTTTTAATCTCAACAAATGATGACAGTTGTTTTATTCGCACCAAATACAATTGACATTAATAATAATCTTGATTTTTCTTTATATTTCTATTTCTATTTCCATGACTTGGCAACGAAATGATTGCCAGTCGAAAAATGTTAATTATTTAATTATTTTATTAAAATTTAATTTTTTTTATATTTTCTCATTTGATGTGCGTACAAAAATTCAATACAGCACGTATGCATCTTAGTATGCGACGCATAAATGCTTGCATTTTTCAAGTGCGTGCACATCAACATTGAATCACGTTGATTTTTGGCTTTTCATTAGGCATGTGCGCGCACATGAAAAATACATTGTCGCACATCAAGATATGAGTACAGTATTGAATTTATGCACGCTAATCCAGTGGGAAAATCTCAGCTCTGATGAGAAGACAAGTAAATTACTCTAAAAAAATATTCTATCAATAAATTTTGCTTAAAAATAAATATAAAAATTGTTAAACTGTATTGCAAAGAACTTGGTTCAATTAAAATGAAAAATTATTGTGCTTTTAGTTGCTAGTGAGGTCGATTATTCTTTAATCGTGTGTATTCTCCATATTGAAATAAACACGCATTCGGCTCCGCACATCTCATTCAATTGATTTTTATTTTTGAGAAAAATTCGGATGAGAATGTCAAAATTTTGGATCACGATTTTTGTTTTTAAAATATTTTTTTTTTTTTTTTATTGTTTAGCCGATTTGCTGAACTGCAAAATGCAAAAGAAAAATGTAATACAAACAGTAACACCAGAATGTTTTTTTTTTTAATGTTATGGAATCAAATGAGTATTTATGTGAAATTGAAGGGATAATATTGAAAAAAATGATGATAGGAAATGAAGGAACAATTTAAAGAAATATATATATATCGTGTAAACGACACATTGGATAGACAAACGGAGAATATTAAATCAAAATTTAATCGATAAATAACAAAACGAAAAGTGAATTGTGTAAGAAAGCATATGATTCAATACCACCCAACCGACACAAATATGAAATGACATTTTTACCTGCATTTGCTGCATTTGCATCTGTTGGGCTTGCATCATGTGTTGTTGCTGCTAAACGTATCGACAATTTTAATTGAATCCCTTTCATAAAAGTAATATATTTGATTATGTGTAAACGATAAGATACCTGTACTATTCCAGGAATTGGTATACCTGGTCCGCCAGGTCCACTAGCATGACCAGAATGTGACATATTCATTGAATTTGGACCCATCATTCCAGCGTGTGGTATTCCTTGCGGTATTGGACCCATCTGCATCATTCACATTAACAAAAAAAAAAAAAAGAAAAAAAAATAATAATAATAATTAATTTATTCGTCAAAAGAGCAGCATTCATTTGACTCATCACAAACTTGAGGCGGTATTTGTGGCTGTTGCGGTGATTGTTGTGGCATATGTCCTTGCTGTGCATCCGATAGCATATTCTTCCATCGTTCAATACTGTCATAGTGTTTTTTAATCATTTCCTCTTTTCGATTGATTTCCCAGCGCAAATCAAGATTTTCCTCTTTCAATACTAATTGTGGCTTAAGAGCGGACAATAAAAATCGTTTTTGTATGAAAAATGCTTCCATTTGACGTGCCAAATCAATAAATTTCATTGATGTTAAATCCACTTCCATACCAATTTCATCTTTTTCCACACCAGTAGCTGCCTCTGGTTTTGTGAGTGCATGAACGCATTGCTGCAAATAAAATATCAAATTTGATTTAACAATTCATCAGGAAAAAATTGTTCAACTTACCTGAAATGATTCTTCAAAATCATCAACTAGATTTGTAGAACCATTGTTAGAAGCTGATGCCATTTTTGAATTAAATGGCACAGGCTCACAAAAACAATATTAAGGAAAAAAAAAAACCAAATAAAAAAAAAAAAAAAAAAAAAATGAATAAATCGAAAATAAGAAATTTGACTGTGAGCTTGTGTTGAGCGATTTTCGAATTTTAGTTTAAATTTGTCATTATTCACTTTGGTTTCAGTTGTTTATTTAAAGATAATTTTACGATTTTATCACAATAACAAATTGATTGCCGCTTGCTGGAGTTGCTTATATTGTTAATATGATTTTGACAAAATCGCAATGAATGTATTTGACGTTTCAATATGACTGTGATTCATAACATTTGTGAAATGGTAACATCAATCAATGAATTATGATTATTATGGTATTGGTGGAAAGAAAAAAAATTCAAATTAAAAATCATTCACTTTTATTTACACTTGAAATTAAAAATAAAATTCATTTAAATCATGACTATTTTCATTCATATGTTGTTATTTATTTTATAAATAGCTGTCATTAATCAAAAATATTAACGCTCAAGAAATCAAACTTTGACCAAAAGATGGCGCTTTCAATCGCAATTATGAAACTGTTGGTTTTTTTTCTAAAAAATTTATTTCTCAATATTCAAAGATTTCTCAAATCAGTTCAAAGTTGTTAATGTCGATTTATTTTACGAAATGGCCTTTGATAATTCCTCTAATTCACCTCTTAAATATTAATTCGAGTCCTTCTTTGTGCCTTATTGATTAAGTCCATTTTAAATTCATTTAATAATGTCAAAATCTTGGATTCATCATGTTTTATCTTTGTCGATGGACACTCAAAGTGAGTACAAATAAATTCCTTCAGAAAAAAAAAAATGCACAAAATGTATGTCAAAAAATTAATGTTTTACAATGAAATGATTTATATTTTATCATTTTGAACGTGTAATAAATATTATATGTGTAGATATAAAATCTGTATAACTCACATTATCTTTTTGAGTTCCAGTTATTCGTATGAACCTCACTAGTCGCGGCTGAAATTCAAATTGCTGCCATGAAGGCGTAATTAATTCTTGTGTTTTATCAATTACGGTTACCCAGTGGTAATCATTTCTAATTGATGTTTCAATACGAAATGAATATTCATGAGAATCGAATTCGTTATTTCCCAAATACATTCGCATCGATCCTATATAATAATGTTGATTTAATTGGATTGTAATGCTACCACCCTTTCTTTTGTGACATGTAAACTCATCTGAATTGCAATTTAGCATATTATTTTGACCTCCACCTGCAATAACAGTTGCACCCAATTCAACTGTTGCTACATTGTGGATTGCTAAAATGTTTCCATCAAACATCGGTGGTATTTCTTCCTTTTGCATTGCCTTCAAATTTAACACTTTGAATATTATTTCATTATTTTTGGATCGACTTCCAACGAGTTGAATAAATCGAACAAGTTGTAGTGGAAAATACAAAAATTGCCACGAGCGATAAAAATCGTCACTCCAATTGTTAATTTTTGTGTAATTTTTGCCATCTAATGAAACGCTAATATGATAAGTGTACGAATCGTTTTCATCAAGTAAAATTTCTATATAATTAATATTTCTGAATTGTCCCAGATCCACAGTTATTCCTGGTTCATCTTTATGTCCTGATATACAATGATATGCGGGTTCTATTATAGATTTTAAAATTATTTCAATATTTTAAAGTATTTTCAAAACAATTGTTATCTTATCACCTGTAAACGTTCCACAAAAAAGATTTGATGTTGATTCACCAGTGATTGTTTTTGCATTATATTCGGATGTTGCGAAATTTGTACCTAAAGCTAAATACGTGAAAGAGAATTTTTTTTTATATTGATTGAAAATGAGTTTTGTTATCTTTAAAATTAGGATAATACTTACGTAAATATCGGGATTTGCTCTTTACTTTCATTGCATTTAACACTTCAGATGAATTTAAAACGTTACTTGGAAAAACTATTGCTAACAAATCATCATATTGTATTAATGTCCAACGTACTTTTTTATAGACTTCCTAGAAAACAATACGAGGAAAACAATAATAATTAATGCGTATGCAGGAAAAAATATCTATGGATATTTTGATAGTCGTGTGTAATATTGATTAGAACTCACTTTAACATCTGCATTTGGGTTATTTACTGACCATTTTCTTATGGTATTAAAAATGTCAATTTCAGGTGCATAAAATGTATCTCGCATCAATAATTCTTCCAATAATGATTGTGGCATATCAATGAATGAATCATGTTTTAGCAATGCCTTGGCATTTCTATCCAAAAATTTCATACATTCATTTGCCAATTCTTTGAAATCATATAAATGTGATGCATTCAATATTTCCGGATAGTTTTCAATTGTTAACATTTCTGCCAAATGCTTTGAAATGGGACTTTTTAACATTTCAAAACCATATTGATTTGCTAAATCACATATACTTATGATTTGATTAGACGATAAATCAACAAGTGATATGAAACCCGTATAAATATATTGTAAAATTGATGTAAATGCATCCAATGGAACTTGCAATTTGATATCTTTTTGATTTGCTTCAGAATAATCACCAGTGAATAATATTTGAAAATATTCACTTCGTGCCATTAAAATGGTTTTGTGAGCTGGAATTTTAACATCTTCAATGATAAAAGTTATATCGGAATGTTTATCATTCATGTATAAAGTGCTCAGCACTTCTAAAAGATCATCTACAAATATTCAAAATGAATTCAATAAAAAAATCGTCCAAATAAAAGTGTCATGTAATTTCGAACACAACTTACATGATAAATCAATTTCACCACGTTTCAGTTCTTTTTCAGCCATAATAACAACAAATTGTTTTTGCTATGTCACTCGACAACTGACAAAAATAAACTGGTATTGTTGACTCATAAACAAATGACATAAACAAAAAGTGCTATTATGATCATTTGAATTCACGAACTATTGCACAACCGACGACAACTTCATGTTATATATGATATATTATTTCATGAGAAAAAAGCTTAGATTGTTACTAATCTGTACACTGATTGTAGAAAATAATTTTTTCTATTTTTATTACATTTTTCAATCATTGGTTGGCCAATCAAGACTTTTATGGATTCATTGATAAGTTTTTATAAGTTTTATCTTTAGATTGGCAATAAGTGGCTTCAACTTGCTCACATATATGTATTTGGTGTGAAAAGTAATTGTTTTTAAAGTCGACATTTTTCACTAAACTATGCGTTTCCAAGGTTTTTTGTACGTTGAATTCGAATTTATCATCAAGAATAACGTAGAATATGCAGTTTTTCCTTTCGATAATTTTTTACTGTTTGTACTTCGACTATCAATTTGAAAAGAAAAAATTCAAAATTCTGACGGATGCTTATTTGAAAATCGCGCGTATTTTATTAATACATTTCAGTTTTTTTTTTTAATATTTTGAAATATATGTATCTTTTGAACAACAATATCTAACTGAATTTTAAAATAAAATCATCACATTATTCAAATGATGTTTGCGGTTCAGAATATTTCGATTATTGTGTTACATAAAAATTCGATTACATACAATCCATCATTACAATTGTAAAAATGTATCAGAATAAGAAGAAATTAAAAAAATTAAACAAAAATAAAAATTAATGTAATTTGTAAAAATGTTTATCGTCGTTTCTGAACCTGGATACTGGAGAAAACCTCAGTTTGATTACCCAAACATAAAAACAAATGAAAAATCTTAATTTTTTTTTAAATTTGTATTTATTGATAAGCTAACGTTTCAAAATTTCGTAATTCATTAAGTGCTGTTGTGATTTAAGGAAAATTTAGAATCAGACGGCTAATTCGAGACAAAAATGGCTTGAAAAATCTTCGATTTAGATAAATCCAACGGAATTCGCGGTGTTCAATAGACGTAATCTCCAAAATAAACGAAGAGTAGCGTAATAAATAAATTCGATATTACTGAGGAGTGAAACACCCATAAATACTCCAAGTAAACCGCCACACGTTGGCAGGAATTTAATTAGTGTGAATATTTCATTTCTTTTCTTTTTCGTATAAAATTTACAAAATAATAAACGCCAACTGCAGCAGTTATGTGGCCAAAAAAAGATTGAAAAGTCAAAATTAAGCATTTCGATTTCGAATGTTTTACGCAATTTCAAACTTTTTCATCCAATGTTTTTAAATCTATTGAATTAATTTAAATCTAATGCGCTTGAGTGTGGCAACACACAAGTTCACTGAAGGCTCAGTGCTCGATTTTTTTTCAGGTGTGCAGTATTTAATACATATGCCAATCTTGTGAAATACGCGGTCACATTATAAATACCAATTTTGCTACTCCGATAGATTTTCGGTTTGTATGTAATAAATGCACATGATGGCAAACAATTACACTTAGCATGAAAGTCTTTTCCATGTTTGTTTGTTAATAATAATAATTTTCTTTGTACTATTTTCATGCATTTCATCATCAGCCCATCACGGATTCAGGTGTTTTCTCTAATTCTTTAAAAAAGTGGTTTCTCTAATTTTTTAGAGTCTCGGTTGATAAATAATCCAAAACAACCGTGAAGTGGCATAATAAACAAGTTTGACAATACTTAATAGAGAAATAGCCAAAAATCATCCAAACAAACCGCCACAAATAGCCAAAAAATCAACAATTGTTAACGTTTCCATTTTTGTTTTAATTTTCACATTGTGATTCACAAAGAAGAGTGTGAGTCGTGCTTGTCTAAAACACAAGGAATAATATTTTTGAATATTATATTATAACAAAATCGTTTGAGGTTCTTTTTGATTGGCTGTATTTTTAAGTTCTTTTTTAATTATAGCGTAACCAATATTTTGACATAATGGCACACATTGACACCATGGTAATTTTGAAATTGCTTCATACATACATTTGTAATGTGCTGGACTACAGATTTGTGTATTTTTTTTTTTTATTTATTTCTCCGCCAATGACTGGCTGAATACAATATTTAGTATATTGAGATCTTGAAATGTAATTAATTAATAGTTAACAAATTAAAAAATATCGAAAATATTGCTAGGAACTTCTAATAGTTTTCTTTTAAATTCATTTCTATTGGTAGATTCAATAAATAAGGTTTTAATAATATTCGCATATTTACAAATAAGCGTAATGGGAGCGTCAATATGAATGAGTACATAAGTTATTTGCGCTGAAATGAAGCGGTTGGAGGACTAGAATGAACCAAAAATATGGTAATTACTCACACGATGCAGACAGTGCAAAGTTCGTCCAGAATTTGATACACATGTGATCATGCTCAACAACAAGCGTTTATAATATTTATGACAGTTGACAGTTTATCTTAATGATGTCTGACTAATGATGCAGGACTATTTTCTAGACTATAAAAAGGGCCATTCGTACTGATCTGTATCCAGTTAGTCTTCAACATTTGAACGCAGAACAAACATTAAATAATTTTGAATAATTTTGAATAATTTTGAATAATTTTGTGCAAAAATTCGACAATTGAAAAAAGTGGAAAATATATCGAAAAAGCAAGAATGGACAACAAACAAGCTGTTGAAGTGTGCAATCAGGCATTGGTGCATGTATGTTTCTGTAAAGATGAACAGTGTGTTCAAGAATCTTGCATAAAAAAGCAACGAAAAAACATGTCCAACGAAAAAATGTCGACTGAAACGGAATTTAAATTTGCCGTTCCAAATTCACCAGCACCATCTGCCCGATCAAAAACAATGTCATCAAAACGGGTCTTCAAATGCGACGCAACCCTTGGACAACAAGAAAAACATGCAGTGGCAATATATAAATGCGACGCCACTATTGGACAAGAAGACAACCATCAAATGAATCCAGCGAAACGCTTCAAATGGTCACCAGAACAACATGCAGTGGAAATATTTAAATGCAACGCCACTATTGGATAAAAAGTCATTGAAATGTTACAATGAAATTAAGCAATAAAAAAATAAAAATGTTTAAAAAAATTTCGTTTTATTTGAATTATTTGCTTCCACAATAGTTTGTAATGTTAACCTTGTAAATGCACATTTTATGTTATAATTATTTTCATGTTGTAAAATGTTGTTTTTTTTCTATGATCTAAATAAATAAATGTAAACCAAACAAAAATTATCCTTATTAATGAAATTACAGACGAACACAATTCTATTAGTAGCCATTGGCTACTATATGATGGGCATTCAGTAAATGCAACAATAGAACAATAGAACAATACAATTTGTTGCTCTCTTGCTTACTGTGTAACAATTTAAAATATTCGATTGTTCTTAAAAAGCATAAAACATCGAAATCATAAAACTTATACAAAATGCACTCATAGTATGGTTTATTTACTAAAGTTTCATTAGCTCTTCTAGGATTAATTTCGAAAAATCTTTGCCTAATTGCATATCATTAGGACTATTCATTAACTTTACGACGAATACACAACGTAATTTGCAATCGTAAAAATATTTGCAGAAAGCAAGTCCTAATGAACATCCATTTGTTTATCATTATTATTATTATATGGCACCATACATTCAACAGTAAAAAGACCAATATTTCTTCAAAGTGTGTGGAGAAAAAAATAGCAACTTATAAGCTCTTTAAAATAGAGCTATTTTTGAAGAAAAAAAAATGATACTATTCGAAGTGATTTGAAGTGTTATTCTACTAGGCCGTTCATTATGAAATTATTATTGTTCGGCATTCCCAAAAGGGTAGTAGACTAGGTAGTAGATAATTTGTACGTATTTGTTTTATTTTATTATGGTCATTATGGTGCAATAACTCAATCTCATTGTATGAAAAATGTAAATAACTCTAAATAACACTCTATTTGAGAGGCTGCGAGGAAAAATGTTACACAGAAAAGTTCCGTCGAAAAATGTTATTATTCAATGTATTTGTTGTTGTTTTTTGTATGTTGAATACACTGTGTAACATTTTTCCTCGCAGCCTCTCATGTAGCCCTGTACATTAGTATGTGAGTCTCCCCGATATTCGCCATCTCGTTACCGTAGACTCGAACTAAATTTACCAACATTCGTTGCATTTGATACTTTTTAAATAATAAAAAACAATTTAAAAAAACGGCCGTTTTCCTAGAATAACGATCTCGTTGCAAAATGATTTACTCATTCTTAAAATTGAAAAAAAAAAAAAACTTTTTAAATCTTTTCTCATACAATTTATTGAATACTATTTATTAGAATGGTCTTGTCTAAATCCCTAAAATTAAAGACGAACAAAGTCTTTCGTAATGCATCACTGATTGATTTTATTGACTGTCCATAAATTGAATATCAGATAGCAGGAAGATATAGTTTGGTAATGGACTAGGCTGTGGTGATAGAACAGTAATTACTTTTCGTTTTACATCAACGTTCGTTCTGTGATTGAAGAGAGAATGAAAAATAAATCAGTTAACAATGATTAATTTGAGATTTGAAATGCAAAATATAATTTAACTCATATTATAATACTTACACACAAACAAAACCGGCAATATTTGAGTTAACAACATAATCATTACTGGTTTCACAAAACGTCAATGCAAGAATGTGATGTAAAATGGAATTGGTTGGTGTAATGGGTACTATTTTGGTTTTGTTGTCTGCAGCTTTCATACCAAATGGCATGCATGAATCCGGTAAAACTGGTGCGCCAACTTTATATATTTTAATATCCGAAAATTTTACATCAAATGAATATGGATGAAGTGGTGATCGTCGCCCGTAGAAATACTCTCGAATTCGATTATCACGTGCTTCTTTTCGTTCATGTTGGCTTCGTTGAACAACTCCACCGCTTTTCGGCAAAAATACCACTTGCGTTGTTTTCGGTACATTACACAACAATTGATTGTATAAACGCTCTTGATCAAGTACGAAAATGGCGGCCACTTGAAATTCTTGTGCAGCATGAAGAATATGCTTATAACCAGCCCCTTTCACCCAACATGTATTGATTATCATACCAGAGCTGCGAATTTTTTTATTCGTTTGTAAAAGTTTCAATGTCTTTTCAGCCAATTTTGTTAGCAATAAATTATAATATGCATCATTATCACTGGGACTGAGATGACCAAATTGATATACAAGCGGTGCTTGTTGTGAAAATCCATCTTCAACATGAGCAATACGCTCAACAAGAGATGCACCAATTGTGCCTGGAATCGATATACTATCTTGGCCCACATCCAAATCAACCGAAATCGGTGTTCGACCTTGTCGTACTGCATAATTTAACAATATCTTACAAACGGTCGATTTTCCAACATCACATGGTCCAACAACCATTACAATTGGTCCATTTTCATTTTGCTCATCGGCTAATACGCGAAGCTGTTCAACACCAGAATGTGCATTTAAATATCGTACCATTGGCGTTTCACTTGCTATATAATTCACATCCATTTCACCTTTAACACTCAATTTACATCCATGATATGTGAATATCGCCACATTGGCACCGGTATGAAATTCATATTGTTGGCCACGTACAAGTGCGGTTCCAAATAATTCCGCATGTCCTTCTTTTAACTGAAAATGGAAATAAAAAATTTTAAAAAGTGAAAAAGTGAAAAAGTGAAAAATGAATAAAATGTTCGTAATTCAACATTGTGTTGTCGTTGACATTGACACTCACCTGAACCACAACTTTTCTGTTTCGTGTTTCGATTTCAAAACGAAGCTCCGAATCCGATTCCAATGTAAATTCTTGAGTTCTCACTTTTTCTGAATCCATCATATTTTAATGCAATAGTATGAATTGTTTAAAATTAAAAAAGAACTTTCAACTTGGAAATGTTTCACTTGGTACTCCAAAAATAAAATGAACTTCCTTCGACAAGATTCGCTTTATGTTTAACAAATAAGTCAACAAATCTGGTTTATATATGTTTTTTGTAACAGAAACATCATTAGAGAACAACTATTTTCAGCATTGATGCTACACACAAACAATTCCATTAGCTTATTCTTTTATTACACCAAACGTCAGTGCTATAGGCACGTTTACACAAGAAATTGTATTTATTACCTGGGATTGTTTCTCTAAGGAGTGTATCAATGGGTGCAATAAACCCATACTAGTGTAAATGGGTCATTTAAATTTCAATAAACATGTAATTACTTCAAAAATCCTAATAGGTCAAAATTGTGGTACTAGAAATACCTGCTCACACAATTCCAATGAAAATGAAAGGGTTTTGGACAATTTCTTTACCAATTAGTTTTAAGCTATTTTTCTCTTCTTATTATTTCTTCTCTTTGCAATTTATATTTATTTTACTCTTGTTTATCATTGTTAACGTAATTTAATTTTAAGTTAAATAATTATTGTATTTCCCCTGACTGTCCAGAGGCCGGCCGGTTTTATCATGGTTTTCTGGACCCAATCTTGGTATTGAAGCTTCTCTTTAATACCATCCCACCCCTGATTGTATTCTCTTTGCTAAAGTCGTACCATGGGCGGAATTTATGTCGCATTGGGTCTTTGACCAGCATGTTTACTAGCTTGCTAGTGAACACATATTGACATAAATTTAGGTTTTGTAACAAATAAATAAATAATAACTAAGACGAGTTATTGTCTTATTTTTGAAGTCTTAGTGAATTTTATACTATTTGTTATATTATTTTTAACTGATGAGACTTCAGAGAAAGAACGTTTTGAAATCATTTGTTATTTTGAAATTTCATGGAAACATTTGACAGTTCACACAAATCATGATTGCAATCAAGTTTTCTCTTTCTAACACATTCGCAATTCGAGTGATGCTGTGTATGTTCTCTCTGTTCTAAAAATGTGCGGACGGCTTATTGTTACGTTCTTTGGTTTGTGTCGCATGCTAATGGGGTAAATCCAGCAACGCTCGAACAGCGAATGTGTTAGAAAGAGAGAACTCGATTGCAATCACGATTTGTGTGATCTGTCAAATTTCAAAACAAAACGATTTTTTTCTTAAGTTTCATCATTTAAAAATTATACAACAAAGTGTATCAAATGCACTGAGACTTTAAAAATAAGACAATAAATCGTCTTATTCCGTATATAAGATTTCTTCGTCTTACTTTGGCTTCAAATTTTTGTCAGTGTACATCAACCCAATTTGAACTGAACGAAATGATTCAATTCCAAGAGAATCCATTGCATTGAATAGAAATTTGGGAAGAATGGATAATGCTTTGACTTAAATCGATATTTTATTGAAACTTAAAGTAAACGAAATATTTTTTGTTTGATTTTTTCTTTATTTTTGATAAAAAATGAAATGAAAATGATTTAAAATTGAAATGTAAAAAATGAATTATTTGTCTTTTACTGTTCTTGTTAACTACTTATGAAAGATCATTCTTTGTTTGATTTGGGTGTAACTCGGCAACATGGAAAATGATGTTATTGTATTTTCTCCATTAGTATCTTTTCCATTGGAATTTTTGCCATTGCAATTTTCTCATTGTTCTCCGAGATATGTATTTTGATCGTCGTTTGACACGGTTACGTTTAACCTTATGTTCTCTTCGATTGATGATCAATTTTCGATGTTTTTCGAATTTCCTTTGAAACTTGTGAGATTCTTTATAAATCAAATGAAAATATTCTTCTTGCGATGTTGCCATTTCGAACACTTTATTTTCCTGCTTCTTTCCCTCGATAACAAATTTTTTCGGTAAATCTGCCCGCATGAACATGTGAACCATTTCAATTCGAACTCCACTTGGAACCAAATTTTGCCAATTCTTTGTACTTGTTGCGAAATCGAATAGTTTTAGATCTACCGGAATGAAACTCACATCAGCATCATCATTGTATAATGGTTTGACGATAACTCTGTTGAAAAATGAAGAAATTAATTTAGATTAATAATGGCATCAATTGCAATAAATTCATTAAAAGAAGAAATAATTTGAATAAATGTGATTCATACCTTTGAGAGAGCAGGCGTTCCTTGATTGTTTGCCTGATATTCCAACAGAATGGAACCAAACACTTTATTTCCTTACATTGCTTCGTATGATAACAGATCAATGAAATGATCTGCTTGCAAATTGGGCATCCGCCGTCAATTTTCCGCTCACAAATCTTTGTATGCGCCACAACACGTTTCATTTTTATGCAAGATTCTTGAACACACCGTTCATCTTTACAGAAACATGCATGAACCAATGACTGAATGCACTCTTCAACAGCTTGTTTATTGTCCATTCTTGCTATCTTCGATATATTTTCCACTTTTTTCAATTGTTGAATTTTTGCACAAAATTATTCAAAATTATTCAAAATAATTTAATGTTTGTTCTCCGTTCAAATGTTGAAGACTAACTGGATACAGATCAGTACGAATGGCCCTTTTTATAGTCTAGAAAATAGTCCTGCATCATTAGTCAGACATCATTAAGATAAACTGTCAACTGTCATAAATGTTATAAACATTTGATACCGCCCGGTTTGTTTTCCAAGCACTGAAGTGCATGCTAGAGGTGATCACATGTGTATCAAATTCTGGACGAAACTCATTAAAACGAACTTTGCACTGTCTGCATCGTGGGAGTAATTACCATATTTTTGGTTCATTCTAGTCCTCCACCCGCTTCATTTCAGTGCAAATAACTTATGTACTCATTCATATTGACCTAAACACATAAGTGAATAGCATCAAAACCATGGCTAGTAGCCATTGCTACTATATGATGCGCATTCAATAAATGCAACAATAGAACAATAGAACAATACAATCTGTTGCTCTTTTGCTTGCTGTGTAACAATTCAAAATATTCGATTGTTCTTAAAAAGCATAAAACATCGAAATCATAAAACTTATACAAAATGCACTCATAGTATGGTTTATTTACTAAAGTTTCATTAGCTCTTCTAGGGTTAATTTCGAAAAATCTTTGCCTAATTGCATATCATTAGGACTATTCATTAACTTTACGACGAATACACAACGTAATTTGCAATCGTAAAAATATTTGCAGAAAGCAAGTCCTAATGAACATCCATTTGTTTATCATTATTATTATTATATGGCACACACTTAAAACGTCAGTGGCGAAATATTGAGAATGTGGTAGTGAAAATAAAATTTACCGCCACTGTTGATTGTTTGTAGTGGTAATTCGCTTGTATAGTATTCTACAATGTATCCAGTTGCGCCTGTCAAATAATTTTGACAGCAACAAAATAGAATACTATACAAGCGAATTACCACTACAAACAATCTACAATGGCGGTAAATTGTATTTTCACTACCAGTGGCGTAGCTAGAAGGGGGGTTTTGGGGTTCAAACCCCCCCCCCCGAAATGCCCAAGACCAAAAAAATTGTAAATCAAGAAAATTGAAAAGAGCCTGAAATTTGAAAATCGAAGTGAAAAACATGAGTTTTTTTTTGGTTGAAAGTTGAATTTAATCTTTCATTTTTTTTTTAAATTGATTTTTTCCATCCAGTGTGTCGGACTGAGTATGTCCAAAAACATCAAAGTAATGAAACAGGAGTCTCTTTTTAGGTGTTTTTGGTCATCCATATTATAAAATCGATTTTTCGATGATGTAAATAATGCATAAGCTATAATGAAATACAAAATTCGCTCTGAGTACAGATGAAAAAAATCGAAAGAATATATAGATATGTACGTTATTATTGTCGCTCCATAATGTATAATTGAATTGCACTCACTTTTTTCATTCTTCTTGATTTTCGTCACGTCTTAGAACTCGTTTGACAGTTAATGAAATCAGCTTATATCCTCCGACGAAGATTACAATTAACAACAGAAGAATAACCATTATTACCAATAAAATCAAAACAATTTCATTTAGGCCAATTTGATCTTCGGGTTCTTTTACTTGTGGATAATAAAACGTTTGTCGTGGAATCGCCACAGTCTGATCAGGAGATATTCCGTCGACCATGTCATTCAATTCATATCCAGCGTATGCGCCAACCAAGTACTTTTTGTTTTTTTTGATGACATTTTGGTATACCACCTTTGCAATTTCTGAAAATGTGTTTCCCATTTTTGCAGAACGCTTTCTCACAACCGATAAAATGAAATTTAATTTTTTCTTTTGAATTATTGTTCACAATTATGAAAGATTTATTCACTTCAGCGGTTTCGAAATTTACTACTTATTCTTTGAAATCAGATTGAAGAATGAAAATTAATGATAATTTTTATCCACTACTTCATTTCGATTATTTTGCTGAAATAGCATTTTAAAAGCAAAAACAAAAATCAGTGTCGTAAAGAATGCGTTAAGAAACTGATCAATAATATATCATAAACTTAATTATGTTTATTCTGTTTCATTACATTTTTATATTTGTTTCAGCGAGACATAAACAATTTAGTGTTTACCTAAAATGTTTATGTATCACGCTTTTGATTTCGATTAAATAAATATTTGCAACGGAATTATTTGGCTGAATTGGTTTTTGAAATAACAATCAATGCATTTTCTGATATTACCAAAACAATTATGAATACGTATAGCTACTTATTCTTCACTTCAAATTACTAATTGGAGCTGTTTATTGTGCATAATTTCACTGCATAGTAAAATCGTTTCATTCTCGATTCTTTGTTGGTTCATAATTTTTTCAAAGTCAAAATAATATTAAAGAAATAATTTCCACACCATGTCTCGCAAAAATGATAAGAAGAGAACAGAAAAGGTATTTATATATATAATCAAGTTTCAATATTTCATATAAAAATTGATATGAGATCTATTGAATTATCTTTCTTGTCTCAGGCAACAATTGATAAATGGTTAGTAAAAAACCCAAAAGCAATTGGTGATGATATTGAACCGACTACAAGTGAAGATAAAACATACTGTGAATTAAACATTGAGCAGGAGCCTGAACAAAATGAACCAAAAAACCAAACGGAAAAGAATACTCCAAGCACATCAAATGAACAGAAAAAAATTGAAACCGCCCAATCAAGTCAATTAGATAACAGGAGAAAAAATGAATTATCAAAACCAAGCACATCAACCAGTTTAAGTCAAAATGAAATTGAAAGTTGTCAGATAGATATATATATGTCACAAACAAATGATATTTCGGAATATATTAAAAAAAAGTGCACCGATGAGGAAAAATATAGATTACTAAAAAATCGTTGGATACCAACCGCAAATTTCAAATTCCCCATAAGTGAAAAACGAAACCTTAGGTTTCAGCCAAACTGGTTGGTGGAATTTCCGTGGATTTCTTACTCAATAAAAGAAGATGGTGCGTACTGTTTATTCTGTTCTTTGTTTATTTTTGAAGAAGTTGGAAAAGGAAGTCACGCAAAACCAAAATCACTTGTTGTTTCACCATTCAGAAATTGGAAAGATGCGAAAGAAACATTTCGTAAACATGATGCCCTGAATTATCATAAGAAAGCAACCATTTTTGCTTTAAATTTCATGGATGTTCATGCTAATAAAGTAGTAAATGTGAGCCTTCAGCTCGATAAAGCGGCAAGAGAACAAATTCAATTAAATCGTAAAATACTTTCATCGATCGTTGAGACAATAATATTTATCGGGCGCCAAGATATCGCGAGTCGTGGTCACCGGGATTTTGGGCAAGTCAATTTTGAAATTCCCAGTGAGAACGATGGTAACTTTCGGGCTTTGCTTCGATTTCGAGTTTCATCTGGAGATTTAATTTTAGAAAATCATTTGAAAGTAACACAAGCACGATATACAAGCCCACAAATTCAAAACGAATTAATAGATATCTGTGGAAAAATCATTACTGATAAAATTGTGGCAAAAGTTCACAAGGCAAAGTATTTCAGCATATTAGCCGACGAAACCACTGACATCAGTGGTATCGAACAATTTTCCCTTTGTGTTCGATATGTTGATAAAACGAATGAAAAAGCAGTTTTAAGAGAAGATTTTTTGAAATTTGTTCCCGTGACTGATGTCACAGGAAAGGGACTATCAACAACTTTAGTAAAAACATGTGAAGACCTAAAATTAATTCTAGATTGTTTAGTGGGTCAGGGATTTGATGGAGCAAGTGCAATGTCTGGTATATTTAGAGGCTGCTCCGCATTTATTACAGCCCAATATCCACAAGCGCTTTATATTCACTGTATGAATCATGTACTGAATTTGTCCATAGGCCATTCATGTCAAACCCCAATAATTAGAAACACTCTCGCTAGGGGCTTACTACTCAAATGTATCATGCGAATCAATGCGCATCCAATACGAATCAAACGTATCATTGCGAATTATTGCGTATCATACATATATTGCGTGTCAGTGCTGTTTGTAATACATATCCCTGTGTATCTGATGCAAATCAATTCTATCTTAAACCGTAACAACTAAACAATGACGATCTTTTTTTCTTTTTACTCATTATTTTGAAGGCAATCAAATGTCAAAAATATTTTTTTTTCCAATACAATTTTCTCACTCATTTTTTTCTACAGTCAAATGAAAACATTTTCACCAAAATAAAAAAATTAAACAGTTTCAATTCAAAATAATAAATCTGAAATTTCTTCTCATTAATATTTCTTTTATTATTATTATTTTTTATTTCTTCTTTGAACTTTTCACATTGCAACTAATATTGCTGTTTAAAATAATAAATCAAATCTGAACAACACAGTTGCAAATAAAATTGAGATTTTGGATACAAGTAATTTATTTTCCCAATTCCCAACCATTAAGATATCTAAAATATATTTTATTTTCATAAATAAAAATTAAACATAAAAACAGATTTAAAAATATCGTTCAATTCTATGTAGCAGCAAAAATAGATAGAGACAATACAATTATTGATTCACACTTGCGACAAAATATAACAAATACATGCATACAATGAAAACAAACAAATCGTCATTTCAAATACCACTCTACTATGCTTTCACTAAATTGCCACCATGTAAATATAAATGTATTTCTGTCTATATCGTGGCTAAAATGAAAAAAAATCACTTTTTCACAAGATTCGTTCAACATTTCGAATTTGTTTCGAATATAAACCGCATATCAGTGCTAATCATTGCGAATTATTATAAATCTTCACGTATCATATGCGTATTTTGCTTAACATGCAATCATTCGTATAAAATGCGTATTTTTGCATGTAGTAAGCCCCTAGCACTCTCGCATCAATGAATGAAATCATAAACTTTTTCCGCAGTTCAGCAAAGCGCCAAGATTGCTTAATACTTTGTAGAAGAATTATCTGATGGTGAAATAAAAAAAAAACGCCTGATAAATATTGCGAGACAAGGTGGGTGGAGCGCCTTGATTCAATTATAATTTTTTACGATTTTTTTCCGGTAATTTACACAGCATTAGAAAGAATCAAGAACTTGGCAACATTGAAACTTCAAAACAAGCTTTCATTCTTCAACAAACTTTGAAATGTGGATCTTTCATTACTGCAATGCTTTAATTCGTGAAATTTTTTCCGTTACACAGCCATTATCTGTTTATATGCAAACAAAAAATTTAGATCTAGCATCAGCAGTTGAAACATGTGATAGTTTAAGAAATATATTGTACGAATTACGCCACAATTCAGACAAGAAATTTCACGAATTATTTATAGCTGTTCAAATGTTGGCCATAATATAGATACGGAAATCAAAATTCCAAGAATAGCAAAAAATCAACGCTATCGAGATAACCATGAATGCGATTCCGCAGAAGACTATTTTCGCTTAACAGTGTTCATTCCTTTTCTTGACCATTTTATAGGCCAATTAGATGAAAGATTTTCAAAACATAAGCGTGTATTAGCTAAAATTGAAAACATTTTACCATACAAAATAGTTTCTTTAGATGAAACGCATATCAATGAAAGCATCGATATAATTATGCAACAATGGCCGAACATAATCAATTATGATTGCATTAAGTAATTAAAAAAGAAGCTCTATTGTGGAAACAGAAGTGGGTTGAATTGGACGAAAAACCATTCACTTTTATCGATGCAATAAATTTTTTAATGAACTGATTTTTCCTAACGTTTTTGAAATGTTACAAGTTTGTGCAACAATTCCGGTCACTGTTTCTACCACAGAGCGCAGTTTCTCAACTTTAAAACGCATCAAGACCTATTTAAGAAATACTACCAGTGAAAATCGGTTAAACGGTTTAGCTTTGTTAAGCATTCATCGAGAAATTAAAATAGGCGTTGAAGAAGTTATCAATATATTCAAAGAGAAGAATAGAAAACTATTGTTGTGAATTTTATATTTTGTATGTACTGTAACAATATAATATTTTAAATAAAGTAAAATCATTAAAGGGAATGTTTGATTTTTCTTTCAAAACCCCCCCCGAAGTTTTGTTCTAGCTACGCCACTGTTCACTACCACATTCTCAATATTTTGCCACTGACGTTTTGAGTGTGCACCATACATTCAACAGTAAAAAGTCCAATATTTTTTCAAAATGATTTGAAGTGTTATTCTACTAGGCCGTTCATTATGAAATTATTATTGTTCGGCATTCCCAAAAGGGTAGTAGACTAGGTAGTAGATAATTTGTACGTATTTGTTTTATTTTATTATGGTCATTATGGTGCAATAACTCAATCTCATTGTATGAAAGAGGTAAATAACTCAGGAATGCACTCTATATAGCCCTGTGCATTACTATGTGAGTCTCCCCGATATTCGCTCCGATAGATGGCGGTTTGTATGTAATAAATGCACATGATGGCCGGTTTTGTTTGTGTGTAAGTATTATAATATGAGTTAAATTATATTTTGCATTTCAAATCTCAAATTAATCATTGTTAACTGATTTATTTTTCATTCTCTCTTCAATCACAGAACGAACGTTGATGTAAAACGAAAAGTAATTACTGTTCTATCACCACAGCCTAGTCCATTACCAAACTATATCTTCCTGCAATCTGATATTCAATTTATGGACAGTCAATAAAATCAATCAGTGATGCATTACGAAAGACTTTGTTCGTCTTTAATTTTGGGGATTTAGACAAGACCATTCTAATAAATAGTATTCAATAAATTGTATGAGAAAAGATTTAAAAAGTTTTTTTTTTCAATTTTAAGAATGAGTAAATCATTTTGCAACGAGATCGTTATTCTAGGAAAACAG
The DNA here is from genome assembly GCA_029041755.1 of Resseliella maxima. NCBI lineage: Eukaryota > Metazoa > Arthropoda > Insecta > Diptera > Cecidomyiidae > Resseliella > Resseliella maxima. The sequence continues at coordinate 26,228 of JAQOWM010000732.1, read as the reverse complement.
CCGTTTTTTTAAATTGTTCTTTATTATTTAAAAAGTATCAAATGCAACGAATGTTGATAAATTTAGTTCGAGTCTACGGTCAGAGATGGCGAATATCGAGGAGACTCATATACTAATGCACAGGGCTATATGAGAGGCTGCGAAGAAAAATGTTACATAGTGTATTCAACATACAAAAAACAACAACAAATACATTGAATAATAACATTTTTCCTCGCAGCCTCTCAGACAAAGTGCATTCCTGAGTTATTGCATCATAATGACCGTAATTATCTACTACCTAGTCTACTACCCTTTTGGGAATGCCGAACAATAATAATTTCATATTGAACGGCCTAGAAGAATAACACTTCAAATCACTTCGAATAGTATCATATTTTTTCTTCAAAAATAGCTCTATTTTAAAGAGCTTATAAGTTACTCCACACACTTTGAAGAAATATTGGACTTTTTACTGTTGAATGTATGGTGCCATATAATAATAATAATGATAAACAAATGCATGTTCATTAGGACTTGCTTTCTGCAAATACTTTTACGATTGCAAATTACGTTGTGTATTCGTCGTAAAGTTAATGAATAGTCCTAATGATATGCAATTAGGCAAAGATTTTTCGAAATTAACCCTAGAAGAGCTAATGAAACTTTAGTAAATAAACCATACTATGAGTGCATTTTGTATAAGTTTTATGATTTCGATGTTTCATGCTTTTTAAGAACAATCGAATATTTTGAATTGTTACACAGCAAGCAAGAGAGCAACAGATTGTATTGTTCTATTGTTCTATTGTTGCATTCATTGAATGCTCGTCATATAGTAGCCAATAGCTATTAGCAATGGTTTTGATGCTATTCAGTTATGTGTTTAGGTCAATTTGAATGAGTACAAAAGTTATTTGCCCTAAAATGCATATGAAATCGGTACAAATTAAACACCAATATAGGAGAAACGATGTGACGGGCTTAGAGATGGCATTGCTTGTCTAAATGATGAAGCTTTGCATTTAAAATTTATTGTTGAGCCATAAAATTGAGAGTTTTATAATGTGCATCTTAGCACTGGAAGACGATGAACAAAGGCAAAATTATTGAATTTCGAATAAGGAATAAATATTTTTTTCTCATTCGGATGGTTCTCATTCGGATGGTTCGTCAAGTGAAATGAGTTCCCTGGTTACTGCGCTCAATAAACAATATGTGTTTCGATTTAATGAACTCATGAACTCATTACATAGAAACTTACCACCAGCAATTGAAGTTTGTTTATATTTTAACTTTTCTATTCATGGTAAATAAGAGATGTTCATTCATCCAACATTAACTCATTGAATAACATGATATATTTTAATATTATTTCAGCTACAGCAAATAAAACAAACAAACTACCGGTGTTATTTATCGTATATTCAGGATTTTTTGCTGGTGGTTCGGAGATTATAGTAGATATAGGCTGAATTTTATCATTGATCAATATCGTCAGAAAGCTTGAAACCCAATAATTTTCCCGATCAGTCTCATAAAAAATGGATATTTTTTAACTATGATTGATAGGAATCAGAAAAATAAAGAATTTTTAGTCGGTTGAATGTTCAAAAAAATTTTGCTTTAATGAATAAATTTAACCGAAAAACGGCAAATTTTAACACACTTTTTTTTATATGAAATTTCTCGATTTTCCTACAGTTTTCACGTTTCATTTATAGCATATGTGATATAATTTGTTGAAAAATTGACCAAAATGGATAAGAGATAATCCAAGGAATCAATCACAGGTAGATTAATATAAATTCATAAGACGAATAATTCATAGATTAGAACTCCTATTTTGTTGTGTATTACCAGCACTGTAGAAATCGGCTGCTGATAAAATTTTCTCCTTTCTTAAATTTATACCATATTTGCTATTTTTCTTAGTACTAATATAAAAATTCAAATTGGAAATTTATAAAAAACACATACAAACATTTACACACATGTACACAATTTGGTTGCACATGATTTTTCGAAATAAAAATAACTTCAACTGTTGTAATATTGACTCAACCTTTAAGAATTTCGAGTAAATACAATGTTCAAACATCATTTCAAAAGCTGATGCGTACACGAGTGTCATTTTCCCTTACCAAACTGTGAATAAACTTGAAAAAAATATTGCATTAAAAATTAAATTGTTGAAAATTCTTTCGATAAATTCTAAAGTAGAATGAACATTGCTTTGTTAAATGGTGTGTATATTGATAAGCTAAAATGTATATATAGAATAAGCTTAAATCATCATATATGTGATTATTGTCAGGTATAGGTTTGCTTCTTAGCGCGATATGAAAACAAAAATGGAAGAAAAAGCAAATGCATAAAAGAGGCGACAATTTACATTCATACAATGAAAAATGAATAAATTCAATAAAACAACAAAAACAACTTTGTTTTCTCATTTATTATTGTATTTGTACAGTTGATTTGTAATTCAGTTTTAACTAAAAAAAAAATTTGAATGGCCGAGATATTCCTAGGGCAAATGGACAACTATTCGCGAATGAACATTTTTTCATATATTTCTCTATGCAATTCGATGGAAAAGTTTGAATATTCGCAGAAAATTCGCAAATTTGGTCAATATACAATGCAAGATACACAAAGCAGAAACGAATTACAAAAACAACAACATGTGTACGCATCAATGAAGAATGAAGATAGAATAAAGGATATTACAAGTGTCTTTTTGAATTACGAGCTGAGTAACAATTCGTATTAATGCCTAGGAAATTCACAAATTCATTAGATATTTGATTGATTCGGTGCATCAATAATAATTCGAAAAGAATTCGTAGTATTTATTCGATTTCAAAACCCCTAGAGATATTCATGATTCGTGCTAGCCAATTATATTTTTTAACAATTCAAAAATGATTTAATAGTCCTGAAATTGATATAAAAACGATGTATTCAATTGTCATTAACACATATATTGGACCGAATTGTTGACCAATGCGTCAGGGTCGTATGAATAGCTGACTTTTTCCAAAAACTTTCGAATTTCAGCGACAACTGTTTAGACCTATTGAATGTTTGTATAAAATCACATGATTTTTTTTAGAATGCGGATGTTCATTGGAATTAGTTCATTCAGATAATCGTTCTTTCTCATTATACATATATGCTTAATTCAAGGTTTATAGATTTCCATTCGTGATAAAGCAAAGCTGCGAAACGAACTACAATGCGTGTACCGCTGTTCACATTACGTGTACCATATTTATCGTAGCACAAATGTTTCGCTTCAGGAATCAAGCTGTACTAATAGCAGTATTAAAAAAGTGCTCGTAAATCTGGCAAAAATTAGTACAAAAATATTTTAATGTTAACATAAGTTTTTATTATTTTCCATTCACATTTTTAGATAATTCATGAAGATAAAAAGACTAAATAGATAATTAAAAAATTTGAAATTCAAATTATTCTGCATGCAATATATTTTCAAGTTTGATGATCAACGCATTGAATTTTCGATAATTTTTCCAAAAAATCTATCAACCTGAAATATGTGAAAAATTAAAAATTATAAATATTTTTGCTTAATGCTATCGAATATAAAATACGAACGTAAAAGTTTTAAAATTGTAGATTGAACACCATTCAATAGCTGCTTTAGTGGGTCATCTAGACAATCAAGATCTAAAAAATATATGTAACATTTGAATCGATTGAATAATTTCTATTTTCAATATGAATATACAAACCTAGCAACTCAGCAATTATTCCAAAGAGTGCATTGACTATGCAATACAAGAAAGAAATGAATGGTCCTCGGGATGATATGCAACATCCACAACATCTTTTACAACCATTACCACCACCTGAACAACCGCAACCTCCTGAGCTACCACCGTTGCCACTTCCTCCTGAACTAACACCAGTGCCACCAATACCGCCTCCAGAAGTACCACCATTCAAAATGCCGTTCCCAAGTATACCGGAGCCGCCACCTAATACGGTACCGATACCATTTCCAATGACACCGCTACCACCAGTTCCTGTGCTTAGGATTCCGTTACCTAGAATGCCAGTACCGCTTCCGGGGTAGCTGCTTCCAGGATAACTGCCACCACCAACGATACTACCAATAAAAGATAATAAAATGCAGATAGCAATAGTTAAGCCCTTCATTCTTCGATTTGAAAAATTCTTCTTCTAATAGAAAATGCAAGTAATGTATTTTTGAATTTTAAATCGATTTTGATCTGATATTTAGCAGTTAAAGCGATTTATTGATAATGATCTGTAACCTGGCACATCTTTTATACTTATGAATAGATTCACTTATTGTCGTTAACACATACTTACTTATTCTTCATTTACAAATGAAATGAATGTGTTTTACTGTTTACAGGGTGTTCAAACTTGGCATGCGTAGGAACCCATGATTAAAATTGGTATTGTGAAAATCATTCATGAGCAATGAGTCTTTCCATAGTTTTTGTTATTGTATTTATTTAGTTCGAACTGCCGCCACTTCCATGCATAATGCAAATCGAATGTGCTTGAGCATACATGGGCAAGGGAGGGGGGGATGTGTCTATGTGGGTTTTCGAAATTGCTATAGTTTTTGGTTCGAAAACTGAAGACTTATTTTTTTTTTTGCTCTTATAACAACTTTTCCAAATTGAAATTTACAACCACACCAACCTCACCCCCCCCCCCCCCCCTGAGATTCTTTACCTTGCCCATGTATGTGCTTGGGTGTAGCGCTGTTTATGTGTTGTTAAGTAAAGACTTAGGGCCCGATTATTAATTATTCGAATGACGGCTCTAAAGACAAATATGTACAGAGTGTGTTTCAGGCGTGAGTTTAATATTTAATTTAGTGTTTTTGTTAATAAGTTCAAAACCATGTAAAAATGTAAAAATATAAATACTCAATTTACATAAATGCCCGAAGAGAAAACAATTTTTATAAATTTTCAAAAAAATAGTAAACAATTTACATTGTGTATGTGTCCAAGTGCACCTGCGATTTTTTTTTTCAAATATTATTCTTATTATGAAGAAAATTATTGAAGATAAAATGTATTGTAAACATTATATGTCCAAAAGCGTGTTGGCGCATAATTGAAGCAAAATTATTTACAACATTTTCAAAAACATCCTCAATTGCACCTTTTTTATTTTTTATTTTTTAATTTTTTTTTTTTAAATATTATATTGATTTTTTAACTTTGTTTTTGGATGTCATCAAAATAGACTTAATTCGATCTATAATCAAAAAGATTGTGCTCTTGTCATACCCTTCATTCTCTTTTTATTCTTCATTGATGCGTACACACGTTGCTGTTTTTGTAATTCGTTTCTGCTTTGTCAATCTGTTGCATTAGATATTGACCAAATATTTTCTGCGGAATATTTCACTTTGAAACGAATTTCAAAACTTTCCACTGAATTCCATAGACAAATATATGAAAAAACGTTCATTCGCGAATAGTTCCATTCCCATAGGTAAAGGGAAGCCAGGTATTTTGAACGGACTCAGGCCATCTGCCTAATAATCGTGCTGTTAGCATTAAAAAATAGCAATCCAAATGTGTTTTTCCAGCACAATCGAAAAGTGCTTCTATTACACCAATTCATATAGTAGAAGTTTAGTAAAAATGCCAACCATTGGCAAATTCTTTGGATCAATAATAAATAACCGCATTAAAGAATCGATTGAACCGTTTTTTTTTTCGCCTTCTCAACATGATTTTAATGAGCAAACGTACTACTTCAACTAATGTAATGGAATTTGTTGTATTCACATTATACAATATGGAACATGGAAATAAAATTGATGTATTATATACTGGTTTCTTGAAAGCCTTTGATAGAGTTAACCATAGAATTATGATTCGCAAATTAAAGAATTTTCGTTTGCATAACATAGTGATACGATTAAATCACATGCAAGTAAAAAAATATAGCGAAATTCTTCATTTGGCTATTTAATAAATACGAAAAATATTTTCACTGCTGAATTTGTTTATTACGTTTTATTTATTTATCTTTTTTTTTACTTTTTTACATAATTCATAGAAAGATGAAGACGGAATAAGGAGAAAGATTAATGATACATTTGAGATTATATTGCATGCTATAAATTTTCATTTTTGATATTCAGTGCCTTATGTGTTCGATAACTTTTCGGAATAATTGTTGAATTATCAATCTGAAATATATGAAAAACTTTAAATAAATATTTTTGTGCAATTTTCATCTATATAAAATACGAACGTAATAGGGTCGTGACTGTAGATTGGACACTCTTCAAAAGGTTATTTAGATCGATATCAAGCCCACATCCTAAATTTTAAAAATGAAACATAATTACTAAACACTCAAAATAAATATTTGTAAAATCGCATAAGAGTGATATTAGAAGCGAAAAATTCTACGAATATTCGTAATATTTACGCATTCCGTACGAATGCATTCCTAAAGTCGAACGAATATCTATTGTAAAATATCGTAAAATATAATATTGTACAAATCATCAATGGACACAGTTATTCGTACAATTTACACATAATTTATTTCCATTGTACACATTATGTGCTATAAAAATGAATTTTTCAATTGAGTATTTTATGATTTTATTATGAATATACAAACCTAGCAACTCAGAAATTAATCCGAACAGTGCGTAGACTATGAGATTCAAGTATCTGATAAATTGACTTCGTGATGATATGCAACATCCGCAACATCTTCTACAACCATTACCACCTCCTCCACAGCCATCGTCATCATCTGAACTGCTACTATTATCGTCATCGTCATCATCATCGTCATCATCATTGTTGCTACAATCGCCGCCATTGTCACCACCTCCTGTGCTCAAAATACCATTACCAAGTATACCTTTACCACCCCCAAGTGTAGTACCGATACCGTTTCCAAGAATGCCAGTACCACCAGATCCTGTGGTTAAGATACCATTACCAATGATGCCACTTCCACGACTTCCTGTTGTTAGGATTCCATTTCCAATGAGACCGCTACCGCCAGTTCCTGTGCTTAGGATACCGTTGCCAAGAATACCGCTACCGCTTCCAGGATAGTCATTACCAGGGTAATTGCCACCAGTAACGCTACTAGCAATAGAAGATAACAAAATGCAGATAGCAATAGTTAAGCCCATCATTCATTAATTAAAAGTAAATTGTTCTTGAATTTGAAATCGATTTCACTCTGACAGTTTTCAGTGGAAATGATTATTCGATAATGAACTGTAGCCTGGCATATCTTTTATACTTATTACTAGATTACCTGTTGGCATTATAAATTTTATGACACGTGTCTTTTTCTTTTTCATTTTTTTCACAAATTGTACAGTTTACTTACAGGGTGTTCAAATTGGTGCATGCGATTTCTTCTTTGTATTTGTGAAATCGAAATGCTTTATGTTTAATTATTGCCATAATATTATTGAAAATAAATGTAATAGTAATTAATTTTTTAAAAATGATTTATTGTATTTCATTATGATTTTAGTTTTTCAATATTAACGAATATTTATTATTTGAAAAGATAACTTTAAAACGATTTGATTAAAAAAAAAATATATATACAGACTGTGTTCCAGGTGTGAGTTTAATATTGCATTTAGTCTGTTTATTATTAATAAAAATAGCACCTAAAAAAAAAAAAATAAAAATAATCAACCAACATCAAAAACACAAGAGAAAACAACCAGATATTTTCGGAATGATAGCAAACAATTTATATTCTCAAAGCACCCACCTGCGTGTGGATTAATTTTTAAGCAATATTTATTCATTATAAACAAAATTATTGAGAAAAAAATTATTTTAAAAATTATATATCCAAAAGCCTGTTGGCGCATATCGAATGTAAATGATTAAACAACTACAACTGGTAATTTTCATATTTTTAGATTGATTGATTGCTTAACTTTATGTACAAAACAGACTAAATTCAACTAGGGGAATTTATCAAATCAGATGTGTTACAGATATTGCTGATAGTTTGGATTTGCAGCGGATATTCTTCGTGATCATAGAGTGAATATCCGCGCTATCTGCTAAAAATCTGCAAATATTCGTAGGCAACACTTAATATTTGATGTTTTAGTGCTAGAAAATTTGAGCAGATTTTTTGCAGATTTTTACGGATATTTATTCGATAAATTCCCCTAGGAATTCAATCAATAACCTCAATTATAAGCGAAGATCATTTTATCTTTTGGTTGTTTCTACCATATTCATATTCAAATAAAGGATATTTTTCAAGAGTTTTTTTTTTTCTTCTTTAATTTAAAAACACAGAAGACTTTTTTTGACAGCCATTGCTATGTTTACATTTAAATTAATTTAATATGTAATTTTGCGTTCTAAATTTTTTTTTTTTTTTTTTTCACAATTTTGACGAAGCCAATTTTTGGTTCACTTGGCAAGTAGTTAAATTAATTAGATTAGAACAAAAGGATTTATGTATTGATTTGAGAGTAATTCGAAACCTATGTTTGCTTCACAAATATTCTATGTATTATATTTCCTAAAAAAAATTAGGTCTGCTCTCTAAAAATGTCCAAAAATCTGGTATAAACTGGCGAATAATGAGAAAATCATTATTTTGAAGAATTTAAAATATCTTAGAACGAGTTTTCAATGATTTACATTCGTATTAATTTCACATTATTAATCATTTTTATTTAGCTCAAGCTTTTACTGTAAATGAAATGCGAGCGAAGAATATGGTATGAAATGTTTTAAAAATTTTCAAAACTGTAAGCATATTATATCTCTTATAAGAAAAGCTTTTTTAAACTCTCAAAATGTTAACTACTAATTCAGGATGACCTATTTGTATGATAAAAAAAAAAAAAAAATTATCATTTTCAAAACCATTCAACTAATTCAAAAAGAAAACACATTTTTACCTCTTACAACTGCAAAATCATAAGGATATTTTCCTTCGTTCTGTTGAAGATATTTATTAGCTCCATGTTTTAAAAGTAGCTCAATTATTCTCATATTGCCTACAAAAGAATTTAAACAATACATTTCCAGAGATCTATCCATTTATTGGAAATTTTCAAAAATTTACCCCTTGCAGCAGCATAATGTAGTGGTGTCACATTATCAGTATTCTGTGCATTAACATTGGCTCCATTGTCCAGAAGTATTTTCATTAAATCATAAGAACCTATTAGATTATTTTAAACAAAGAATGAATGATTGTTTTTTTTTTTTTTTTATTGCAAATTCGAAAAAAAAAAATTACCCCCATAAGCAGCAGCACGTAGCAGCGGTGTCCATTTATCAATACTTTCGGCATTAACATTTGCTCCATGTTTTAAAAGCACTTGAACTATATCCACATTGTCTAGAAAATAATTCAAACATAAAAATTCCAATGATTTCTTTATCTATTGAGAACTCAAAAAAAATTACTTCCAAAAGCAGCTTCATGTAATGGTATCCATTTAAAGTTATCTTCTGCATTAACATTGGCATGATAGGCTAAAAGTGCATTGACTGAATCTACATTGCCTAGAAAAGAAAATCAAATATAACAAAATTCCATAAATTTGTTTGGTAATTTAAACAAAAAATTACCAAAACGAACAGCATGATGCAGTGGTGTCCATTTAACTTTATCTTCTGCACTTACATTGGCTCCATGTGTTAGAAGAAGTTTAAGTACTTCAACATTGCCTAGAAATTGAATGAAACAAAGATAGTCAAAACATTTTTGTTTCTTTCTGTTGAAATCGAAAAACTTACCTCTAAAAGCTGCTTCATGCAATGGTGTCCATTTATCAACACTTTCTGCATTAATATTGGCTCTATATCTTAGAAGATTTTTGACTACATCTAACGAACGACCTACAAAATATTTTAAACAAATAAATTGCAGTGATTTCTTCATTTAATGAAAATACGAAAAAAATTACCCCATACAGCAATATGATGCAGTGGTGTAAATTTATTTTCATCTTGTGCATTAACATTTGCTCTATTAGCTAGAAGTATTTCGACTATTTCGACATTGTCTAGAAAAATGTTTAAATAACAATATTGAAAAGATTTCTTCCTTTGTTGGAAATTCTAAAAAAAAAAAAAAAAACCATAACGAGCAGCATAATGCAGTGCTGTCCATCCATCATTATCTTTTTCATCAACAATGGCTCCTTTACTTAGAAGTGTTTTGACTAAATTCACATCGCCTAGAAAATAATTCAAACATAATAATTTCAAATGTATTTTTAATAATGTGTCTTAGTGGATTTTGGATGTAGCAAATCAAATGACATTGGTTTTTATTGTTATTTATTGTAGTTTTTTTTCAAAATATTATATAATAATACGCGTGTGAGGTCAAATGACATTTCACATTTAGTTGGATTTATCCAGATTTTAGAGCTATTTTTGTTTTGAAATCAGACAATGTTGTTGTACATATCTAATGGAGTTTGTTATTTTCAATTTCGTGCCTTGATATTGTGATATGATAAGAATAATTTGTTTAGTTTTTTTACATCTATAGATATTCTGATATGCTTACCTCGTTTACTGGCGAACATAAGTGGCGTTTCGCCTAAGAAATTTTTTATATTAAGATTTGTATTAATTTCGTCTATAGTTAGGCCGGAATCAGAATAGAAATTTTTGTAATAGTCGTAGTCTCTGGAAAGTAAAAGAAAATCAATGTTATTGTGATGTCAGAATTTCTTCACAAACACAAATCAGCCGAATGATAAACAAATAATAATTAAAATGCTTACAGTTCTACAGCAGCTACTCCAGTATTAACTGAAATAAAAATACAAAGAATTTAAGTTATATTTTGAATGTTTTCAATATTTGGTGTCTGTACTTTGGATTGCAGAAAACCAAAACACTTGCAAACTAAAAAAAAGAAATAAATATTTCATTTTCCTTCACTATTTAATGATTACGAAAAAATTTAATTAATAAGTCACTGTCGAGTAAAGAGTAAATGGAAAAATGTCTAAATTTATAATGCTGCATTAAACAATCAATACGAACTGAATGAACACTAAAGCTCATCTAACAAATATATAAATAACAGCTCCTGTAAAGACAGATAAAAGTTTTCATTTGAAACAACATGATGTACGAAGGTTTTGAGATGAACAAAGTCGAAAAAAATGCATATAAATGTAATTTGAAGTAAAAAAACAAAAAAAAAAAAAACAAAATATATCAACATTCAATTCAGTCAAGAGAAAAACATTGCAATCGGTACTTTGATAAATACCAAATGTGTATTGCTGCCAATTATATACTAATCAACAATTTTATCTCGAAATTTCAAGAAATAAAAATATTATCACACATTTTTATTTTGCAGGTTATCATTCAACATCATGAAAAGTCTTTCACAAGTTGCTTTAATTATTTTAGTCTCTCTCTCTCCCTCTCCCTCTCTCTCTCTCTCTCTCTCTCTCTCACTCTCTGTCTCACTGTCTTTCTCTGCATTGCTTCATATACAAAAATAAACACAACCAAATTAAATTATTGATTAAATGCTCTAAAATCTAATTTGTCAAAAAACATGAGAGGCATTATGCAGTGGTGTCCATTTCGATTTACTTTCTGCATTAATATTGGTTCTATGTTGTAGAAGTGAATGTTTGACTACTCCACATTGCCTAAACAATTATTCAAAAAACAAAATAGATCACTTTTTTTGGATGGAAATTTGGGCAAGATAACTTTCTGGGCAGTATAATGTAGTTGTGTCCATGTTCCGGAATTTGGCTTCATTTTCAAAAAGTATTTTAATGTAGAAAATAATTCAAATGAATAAAATTTCAATGATTCCTTCTGTTGGAATTTCAGAAAAAAAATTACCTTTGGAAATAGCATGACACAATGGTGTCATTTCATTCCTATTTTTCCCATGAACATTGGCTCCATGTTGTAGATGTTTTCCGACTATATTGACTTCTTCTTGAAAATAAATTAAACAACAAAAATGCTTAAAATTTTTTTTTAGAAATTGGAAAAAATACCTATCGAAATGGCATGATTCCATGAGGTTTCAATGTGGTAATCATGTTCTACTAATTTGGTTTATTCCAAACTCTAAAAGTGCATAGACTACTGAATAGCCTGAAAAGTAATTCAAATTATAAATTTTCTAAGATTTATTCCACTTTTGGAATTTACCTTCATAAGCAGCATAATGCAGTCGTGTCTATCTATGTTAATCTGGTGTATTAACCTTCGATCCATGTTCTTAAAGTATTCTCACCACATTCATATGGCCTAGAAAATAATTTAAAAAATAAAATTACGAAGACCCCAATGTTTTCGTTAGCAAATCGAAAAATAAGATTACCATAAATAACAGCGGATACAGCGGTATTTGTTTATCGCTATTTTCTGCATTAATATTAGCCACATGTTCTATAAGTACTTTTACAATATTCACATTGCCTACAAATAGCCTAAAAAATAATTGATACAAACAAAGTTCAATGAATACCCCCCACACAGCAACATTATGCAGTGGTGTCCGTTTAACTTCATTTTCAGTTTTGAATATATCCAGTCGCCCTAAAAATATTTTCAAATCATAAAATTCAAAATGAATAAACCAAATGAAAACAACCTATTTGGTTCATTTGTAGAATAATTTCATATTATTGGGGAAATATGCAATAATATAGCGTATTCGTTCCTAATTTCATTGTTAAATTATCGTTACAGATCTAAACTTACATTTCAGTGTTTTTTTTTTTCTTTTTTTTTGGCTAAGAAACAAATGCAGTGTGTACACTTATTTATTTTTCAATTCATTTATAAACTGAGATTGCAGTGACCGAAAAATATTGTTTTACGTGTATAAATCAAATGTATCATTTCTGAGTAGACATATATAGTTGTGATTCTGTGTTGGATGATCCGACTAGAGTAAGTAATATTCTACTAATTATTTGCGTGATTTTCGTAGTTTTCCACCATTTTTAAGATATAACGCATATGCACGAAGACTATTTAATTTCATTTATTGAGATACAATGCTTTTTTATCTTCAACAGTGTCACCGCGATAATTTTTAACATAAACATTTGATTTAATTTCATCGATATATCGGCCAAATTTAGAATTAACGAAGAAATCCTTGTGATCGTCTTTGGAAAACAAAGTAGAGTTCAATATATTCGGACATGAAACTATGGTTTAGTTGTCACTTATGTAATGAATAATACTTCAAATTTTTTTTTTTTCTGTTTTTTGAGAAACTCAAAGGTAGGGTTCGCGCAATGGTATTTTAAAACTTTTTGTATACAATTCGAGATTTTGAAAAGAACATGTTCTAACATATTATTAAACTCATAAATTTTAGACAACTGTACTTGGAGTGAAAAAAAAATAAAATAAAATTGTTAATTTTATCTATTTAATATTTACGAAGAAAATTCAAATGGAATTCTCTGATCACCGTGTTAGACAGATAAACATTGTCGTTAAAAATAACAAAATAAATGCGTTTAATGAACTCGTTTACAAAAGAATTTTTTTCTTTTTCATTTGCCTTATCAACAATTCATTCATTTCGTTGGTTCCTCAACAAATACAAAATATGTGATATTACTCAAATAACGAAATTGAGCAAATTTGAACTATAACATTTTGATTGTCCTTCAGAAAAAGATTTATTTAAAATTATCGTTCTTCGCTCTTTGCATTGCTTTATAAATATTGTTAAATTTGATTACGAAAAATTGATGAGCAATACAAAAAAAACCCATGTTTTTGCACATCATCCAATTATAAACATTTACAGATTAGTCAATTAAACGTATTCTTGATTATGTCCAATTCATTTATTTGTTTGCATATGAAATGGTTTCCATTGCAAAAATATTTAATTCTATTAAGAATTCAGAATATGATATATTCTGTTAATGTTCTCAAACATTTGCTAAAAAAAATTATTCTAATTAAAAGAAAAATGTTCAGTAATATTGAATCAATATGCGAACTCAATCAATTGATATCATTTGGAAGAATGGTGGTGGCAAAAATTTTCAATTGAACTATGGACATTGTCAGACTGTGATGATGTTTCACTTAACACAATTCTGATGAAAATGATGACGGATTGGTTCATTCCGATAATAACAACAAAATAGAAAAACAAACCTAGAGCATTTGTTGTTTTAGTTAAAAGAACATAATTATATATTCGAGTGATTATCACTATTTGTGGAAATCTTTTTTATTTTCATTCTTAACTTAATCATCCAGTCAAGATTTTTCTATCGTTTTGAAAGATAGATTGGAAAAAAATCCGAAAAGATTTGAGTGCATAAATGCGCACGGTTTCAAATTCTAGGGGGAAGGAAGGGGGTAAGGCTTCGAAATAGAGAGTTCAGTAGGGGAGCCAATGCATTAAAAAGAAAGAATCTGTGAAGGTCGAGGCCGATAAAATTCTGATCAAACAAGAAGAAAAAGAATTTAAAATAGCAGCCAAGACTATAGTGCCAAACAATTCGTTTAAATGCAGCATTGTTGAAGATACAATTTGATTTTAACCCTGAATCAAACAACCAAATGCGACGAATATAAAAATATTGCATTTTATGTTAAATTCAAACCATTCATATGAATAAAAAATTCAACATTCTTCAAAATTCGCAACGTGTTCGTTTTTTTTAAAGTGCTCATTCAAAATTAATAAATTTTTTCAAACAATTTTGTGTTGGGACAAATCCGGATTTAGGAATTTTTAGGAGGACGTTGTGGCCATTTAATTTAGGGAGGGGAAAATCTGGAGGTCCCAATTCAGGTAAATCTCGAAATCATCCCATTGCCCACCTATGATTGAGAGTAATAAAGAAATGAGGACACAATGAGAGATAGATAGAGAAAAAAAAAAGAAAGATCACTTTTCTATAGATCAATTGATAAAAAAAAAATCATTCAGCTTCAACATTTGATACTTTTTGGTCAATTTTGATGTAGCCAATTTCAAAAGCCAATTAAAATATTAAAATTGTGCTGATATTCTTGTATAAAGCTCGAGATAGTATTTGTGTAAAATACTGAAATAGCAACAACAACAGCAACAAAAGAGCTTTTATTCATTTATTTTTTTTTTTTTTTTTTTGCTTTACAGTGACTCTGTGAGCAAAGTAAATAATTTCGATTGTTCGAAACACTTTTGAATTAATAGCAAAAAAAAAAGCTTGAACAATCATTCTTTCAGACTTCTCAACTTTTATTTAAACAGTAAAACGTCCTGACAATAATTCAAGATCGTGGGTAAATACAATATTCAAAAATAAGTTCAGAAGCTTATGAGCACAAAGTATATTATTTACAGTAAATTCGAAAACAATTGACACTTGCTATTTTCATTTTTTTTTTTTTTTTTTTTTTTTTTTTTTTTTTGCGCATTTTTAATTTGAGTTGTTATTGCAAACATTTAGACTTCATTGAACAGTTATTGGGTTTGTATATTGGAACAAAAAATACTGCATTAATTTTACAATATTTTTTTATTCATTTGAGAAGGATCAACTTTTACCAGATGTTAATATTTAAAAAAAAAAAAACATTCTTTGTTCAAGAATTTATTAAGTTTTCATCTTGAATTCTCATACATTTCAAATGGAATCTAGACGATTTTAACTGATTGATGATCTACAAATATCTATTATTATTTAAGAAATTATAGAATTCTGAATAGTCTAAATCCCATAAAAGAAGTTGAACATTTAAAAATATTCATCTAAAAATGTAGAAAAGCACGAAATATGGAGATATCCTCCTTAAATTATGGTTTTTATTTTATAGCTCCAATAAAAAAAATTTTTGTCTAAATAAAATAAAAATTGTTAATTTTCATCTTTCAAATTGAGACAATTCATTACTTGAATGAGAATTAGTAGTTGATTAAATCAAATAAAATCTATTCATATTTCGCTTTTTTTTTTTATTAAAAATTAAAAATGCATATTATTCCAGAAAATTAATAAGAAATATTAGGATTAAAATGCAAAATTGCGAATTAATAAACAGAAGTCGAAAATATGAATCGCAAATTAATTCGAAGAGGCAAGTGTACTATCGATTTAGTAAATAGTTGAGTAAGAAAGAAAATTGGTCCAAATAATGTCATGCCACCAGTTAATGTTGTTTCGAAGCTTTTGTGATGTTTCAAAAATGCAAGTGTGAGACATTTTTCTGCAATAACAAGGACCGTTATTGTGCTAATTGTTGCAAAATCGATCGCAAATATAGTTTATGAATGTTATCATTTGTTGTCATAAAATAGTATTCAATTATTTTAATGTGCAAATTAATTTTTATTTTTTTTGTTATTTTTTTTAGATAATTCATGAAGATATAAAGACTAAGAAAAGTGGAATAGTAATAATAATAATAATGATAATAATAGATATGAAATTATTTTGCATGCAATATATTTTCAAGTTCGATGATCTGTGCCTTGAGTGTTTGGTAATTTTTCGACATAAAAGATGGAATATTAATCTGAAATACATGGAAAATCATAAATTTTAGATATTTTGTGTAATAAAGACATATTATAAAATACTAACGCAATAAGTTTCCGACTGTGTATTGAACACTTTCCAAAAGTTGATTTATTTCGCCATTAAGCCCACATCCTAAATTCCAAAAATGTAACATTAGAATTACACATCATTGCTATATAAATGCATTTTTCTGTTGAATAATTTCAATATAAATATACAAACCTAGCAACTCAGAAATTAATCCGAAAAGTGCGTAGACTATGAGATTCAAGTATCTAATGAATTGACTTCCTGATGAAATACAACATCCGCAACATTGTCTACAACCGCAATTGCCACCACCTTGATTTCCGCCACCTTGGTTTCCATCGCCTTGATTTCCGCCACCTTGGTTTCCGCCACCGTGGTTTCCGCCACCATGATTTCCTCCACCTTGATTTCCAGTAGCACCATTCAAGATACCGTTACCAAGGATACCCGTTCCACCACCCAAAACGGTACCGATACCGTTCCCAAGGATTCCAGAGCCGTCACTTCCTGTAGTTAAAATACCGTTTCCAAGGATACCAGAACCACCACTTCCAGTTGATAAGATGCCGTTCCCAAGGATGCCTGTACCACCCGTACCTGAGCTTAATATGCCATTACCAAGGATACTAGGAGTGCTACTCCCGCTGCTAGTGCCACCACTGCTGCCACCGCTACCAAGGACACTCCCAACGAGACCTCCACCGAGATCGCCAAGCAGACCGCTACCAAGGATACTGGGTAAACCAGACAACAAAATGCAAATTGCAACCGCTACTCTCTTCATATTCGAATTAAAATATACTTTTTCTTATAGAAATTACAAGTGAAGTATTTTTGAAAAATTCAAATTTGAACTCGAACTGATTCTGATTAATTATCAGTTAAATCGATTGTTCGATAATGAACTGTATCTGGGCATGTCTTTTATACTTATTGCTAGACTCACTTATTGGCGTTAAGAGTACATTGCGAAATTGAAATAGCGTCGATTAACACGTACTTGCTTATCCTGTTTCTAAACTTTTTATGTCTTACAGGGTGTTCAAATTGGGGCATACAATTTACTATGGAATTTTTGAAACCAAACAAATATTTCTTTAATAATTGTTTTCGAATCATTGTAAATAAATATAAGAATAATAAACGTTCGTGACCAATGATGGTCAAATATTTGTAAATTACATAGATAATAACAAATATCCATTATTCGTGAAAAGAAAAATTTATTGAATTTTTATTGAAGAAAAATATATACACACTGTATTTCAGGTGCATATTTAATATTTCATATCGAATTTAGTCTGTCAACAATAATAACATCTAAAAATAAAGATAAAAATGAGCAATCAATATAAAAGCATGATGAATAAAACAATTGTGGATAATGAGTGTAAACAGTTTACAATCTGTTTGCGCCCACGTTAGGATGGAGCGATTTGTAAAAAGGCTACATTCGACTGACGAAATTATTTTTCTACATGGAAAAACTCAAAACTTTTGTTCTGAAATTATTTGTCATAAATTAAACTGAAAATTGCCCATATTTATACCCTTACTCAACATATTCTCCTAGATAAATTTGGACGCTGAATCGATTTAAAACATAAAAATGCAAAAGCAGTATGTTTGAATAGCTAAAACTGATGTAATGTCGGGTTTTATATCGAATATTGACACTTTTGTATGGAAATTTTTTTCTGTGTGCTTCCTATGCTATTTTTGGATTCGGTGGGGTCGATTTAGTTTGGAAAATGTACGTAAGTTCAAAAATGGTGATTTACATGTTTTCTTCACAAAAAAACTTCAAAATTATGAAAAAAACTCAACTCAACTGAACTCATTCCAATTCAATCTAAACATTCCTTATATAATTCATCGCTCTGGAGCTATTTATTTTTCATTTTCAAAAATATTGAGTTTGTCAACAAATGAGAAAATGTTTGATTGCAATAGAATGCATTTTTCTTAATTGAAATTATCAAAAAATTCCATTCATTTTCAATTGAAATTCGAATTCTAAGAATTATATAAGGAATGTTTAGATTGGATGGAAATGAGCTGAGTTTTTTGATATTTTCGGAATTTTTGTGTGAAGAAAACATGCGAATGACTATTTTGAAACGTACATACATTTTCTTAACTAAATCGACCGCACGGAATCTGAAAATGGCATTTAAAACAACACATGAAGCACGCAGAAAAAGTTTCTTGTACAAAAATGTTCATTTTCGATATAAAACCCGAAATTTCATTAGTTTTAGCTATTTAGATACATTTTTTTGTATTTTTTCTTTGCTTCTCGTTTTCGATTCAGCGTTCATAAATACTTAGGAAAACATGATGCGCAAGGCATGAATAAGTACAATTTTCAGTTTAATTTGGAGAAATAATGCGAAAAATGATCATATTTGAAGAAATTGAAAGCGAAAGTGGAATAAGTGGACATCAAATTTCTTGAGAACAAAAGTTGTTGGTTTTTGCATGTAGAAAAAGAATTTCACTACCCGTTAGTCGAATGTGGCCATTTTAAAAATCGCTCTATCCTAGCCACGTGCTCCTAAAGTTATTTTTAAATAATATCTTCTTTATAAACTACCTTATTTTCAAAAGTTATAAGTTCAAAAGCGGGTAGGCACATGTCGAATGTAAATTATTTACAACAATTTCAAAAACATGCACAATTGTACTTTTCATTTTTATATTGATTATTTATACTAAAAATATTTATTATCATTCAAAACAGCTTAAATTCAAGCAATGATATGAACACACAGTCGTCGTTTATTTTTCTGAAATTTGGTGAGCGAGATTTTCAGTTTTCCTTTTGTATAACCGTAGTGTACATACTTGTAAGATATTGTTCAGCGTTTTCGACTCATTCTCATTAATTTATACATAATTATCGTTTTGGTTGTTACTGGCGCGTATTGCTTTGTCATTATGCATTGCGTCGAAATGAGCTTTACGTTAGTTTATTAAACTTTGGTTAGTTATAACCGTCTACATGCAGCGACAATACCGTCACCATGCAAAATGACAATAATCAAATAACATCAACTGTTCAATAAAATAAACAAAAATTTTAATAAGTTAGGTGCTCAAAGTTTTATTATTTCCTTCTTTCTCACTTCATATTATGTTGAAGTTCATAATGAATATTGATAGTTTTTGAGGGCCATTCACATTCAAATACAAATCTATCGGAATCTATGTTTGTCTAATATCATATGTTGTTATATTTAAATAAAAAAAAAAAAACATTATTTTATTTCAAATATTTATTAATACACATTTATTTCAAAAATAATTTTTCCAAGAGTTGCCTCCACGAAATTAATAAATTTCTTCTAATCTAAATGCTCGTCTAAATTTTCAAATAATATTTTTAATTTTTGTTTTGATACTTTGATGATAGATTTTATTTCTTTTAGTCTTTAAGTAATGCAAAATAAACAAAGAAAAAAAAAAAACTATTTTGAAAATAATTTAATAAAATCAATGATCATGATATATCAACGCTTTTTATTTAAAATTCAGAAAAAAACAAAACAAACGCATTAGCAAAATGTTGCGCGAACATTTCCATATTATTAATCCAGTAAAATAATCATTGAAAAGGTCATCCAAACATTTTTTAAACATTTCATAATTTATAATTTCTATATGTTGAACGAACACATTTATTCAATTCACGTCTCAAATTATTATATCGTTTCTTTGATTCATCATTTTTGTAATGTTTCATTTTGAAGTGTAATTTATTTACTCCATTTTTCAAATTAATAATTTGTTTATTGTTATTAGATCAAATGTGATGAGTATTTTTTCCATTTTAATTCAACTAATTGATCGTGTAGATCATTTCAATTTTGTTCATAAAATATTTCGCGTGATGGCATTGTAATTCGCATTATAAAAATCGTAGAAATATTCGATTGTGTGTTCGTTTTCAATATGAACAATTACTTTGAAAAATTATTTTGAGGAAATCTTAAGCCATTTGATCAAAAAGCACATAGAAATGGTGCAGATTTTTAGCAACACATTAAACACATTATTAGACTAATAAATTGTTATAGAGAAATTTATCGTGAATCATCATCCAAAAAAGTACATAAAAAATGTTATCTGATCAGATTGTATAATGAATTTATAAATAATCAATGGAGAAGTTGATTATTATATGTTAAGTATGTAGATTTTGATGACAAAATTGGTAATTATTTATTATAGAATTTATATTTGTTATATTAATATAAGGAACTCGGAATAGTGTAGGTTAGATTATAAAGAAGAAAAAACAACAACAAATAAACAAACGCAATAAATAGATATGTACGCACTAGTATATATATAGACAACCCAGGCATTTTACCCATTCACTGCAATAACAAGGGTCGTTAGCGTAGGGATAGTTTCATAGCAACAATAATATTTCCTGCAACAATGTCTATGTTCAATGATATGAACTGAATGATTAAACGCTCTCATTGTTTATTCCATTTGAAACACATTATGAAGTCAAACATCGTTGACAATAGCGCGGCACTGCACGTTTGACAAATATCGTTAAAAACTATAGCTACGGTCTTTAGTGCGGTATTTCTTGCAAAATCGATCGCAAATATAGTTTATGAATGTAATCATTTGTTGTCATAAATTAGTACTCAATTATTTTAATGTGCAAATTAATTTTAATTTTTTTTGTTATTTTTTTTAGATAATTCATGAAGATATAAAGACTAAGAAAAGTGGAATAGTAATAATAATAATAATGATAATAATAAAAGATATGAAATTATTTTGCATGCAATATATTTTCAAGTTCGATGATCTGTGCCTTGAGTGTTTGGTAATTTTTCGACATAAAAGATGGAATATTAATCTGAAATACATGGAAAATCATAAATTTTAGATATTTTGTGTAATAAAGACATATTATAAAATACTAACGCAATAAGTTTCCGACTGTGTATTGAACACTTTCCAAAAGTTGATTTATTTCGCCATTAAGCCCACATCCTAAATTCCAAAAATTTAACATTAGAATTACACATCATTGCTATATAAATGCATTTTTCTGTTGAATAATTTCAATATAAATATACAAACCTAGCAACTCAGAAATTAATCCGAAAAGTGCGTAGACTATGAGATTCAAGTATCTAATGAATTTACTTCCTGATGAAATACAACATCCGCAACATTGTCTGCAACCGCAATTGCCACCACCTTGGTTTCCGCCACCTTGATTTCCTCCACCTTGGTTTCCGCCACCTTGGTTTCCGCCTCCGTGGTTTCCGCCACCTTGATTTCCTCCACCTTGGTTTCCGCTACCTTGATTTCCGCCACCTTGATTTCCAGTAGCACCATTCAAGATACCGTTACCAAGGATACCCGTTCCACCTCCCAAAACGGTACCGATACCGTTTCCAAGGATTCCAGAGCCATCACTTCCTGTGGTTAAGACACCGTTTCCAAGAATCCCAGAACCGCCACTTCCAGTTGTTAAGATACCATTACCAAGGATGCCTGTACCACCCGTACCTGAGCTTAATATACCACTACCAAGGATACTAGGAGTACTACTGCCACCTTGGTTACCTCCACCTTGATTTCCACTTCCTGTAGCACCGTTCAAGATACCGTTACCAAGAATACCGGTTCCGCCACCCAAAACGGTACCGATACCGTTTCCAAGGATTCCAGAGCCGCCACTTCCTGTAGTTAAAATACCGTTACCAGCTATACCGCTTCCATCACTTCCAGTTGTTAAGACGCCGTTCCCAAGGATGCCTGTACCACCCGTACCTGAGCTCAATATACCATTACCAAGGATACTAGGAGTACTACTCCCGCTACTAGTGCCACTACTGCTGCCACCACTACTCAGAACACCACCACCGAGATTGCCAAATGGAGCGCCACCAAGGATACTGGGTAAACCAGACAACAAAATGCAAATTGCAACCGCTACTCTCTTCATATTCGAATTAAAATATACTTTTTCTTATAGAAATTACAAGCGAAGTATTTGCGAAAAATTCAAATATGAAGTCGAACTCGTTCTGATTAATTATCAGTTAAATCGATTGTTCGATAATGAACTGTATCTGGGCATGTCTTTTATACTTATTGCTAGACTCACTTATTGGCGTTAAGAGTACATTGCGAAATTAAAATTGCGTCAATTAACACATACTTGCTTCTCCTGTTTATTAACTATTTTTTGTCTTACACAGAGCTGTCAACGAACATCCATTAAACTTCCCCGAACGTTCATTCGTTCGTTCGTTCGTTCGTTCGTTAGTGTTGATTATGCATGACCGTTCGTTCGTTCATAGAAAATCAAATGTTTATTAAAACCGTTCGTTTGTTCGATAGAACACCGAACATGACCGTTAATCATCGTTCGAAATTAAATATATTATATTTTCAATTTATTTAAGAACAAAAATTTAAAAGACTCCCATAGAAGGTTACAACACCCGGAATATTTGATACCAATAATTATAATTCCAGTTCTATCAGGCAAACTAACGGTCCCAACGAACATTCGATTTTCTACGAAGAGTCGATCCGATACAAATTATTTAAATGAACGGTTCCAACAACAACAATAACAACAACAAAAATTCTACGAACAAACGGCTGTTCGTTGACTGCTCCGGTCTTACAGGGTGTTCACATTGGTACAATCGAATTAGTCATGGGATTTTTGAAACCAAAAAAACTATTTCTCTAATAATTGTTTTTAAATTATTGTAAATATATAAGAATAAGTAACGCGTTGGTTAGTCACGATAAAGATTTTTAAATTAATTAAAAATTAACAGAGATCCAGTATTCATAAATAGAAAAATTCATCGAATTTTTATTGGTGAAAACACACTGTATTTCAGGCACAAATACTTTCGAAATGAGTGTAAACAATTTACATTCTGTATGCGCCCACGTGCTTCTGGAGTTATTTTTAAATAATATCTTTATTATAAACAATCTTATTTTCAAGAATTTAAAATTCATAAGCGGGTAGAAGCATGTCAAAAATATTTACAATCGTACTTTGAACTTTTTTTTATATTGAATATTTTCCTTTATTTTTAGATACCATTATTATTGAGAACCGTTTAAATTCAAGCAATGACCTGAACACTCAATCGGAATTTATTTATCTAAAATTAGGTGAGCGAGGGTTAGTTTAACTTTTGAAATAATGAATATAATATTATAATAATTTCAAATACAAATCTATCGGAATCTATCTTTATCTCATATCATATGTTGTTGCATATCAAAAAACTATAGCAATTTTGGTTAATTTTTCACGAATAAAGGAGACATAGGAATTGAATTTTCGATGCAAAGAATAAATTTAAAATATTTCTTAAAAACAAATTCAAGAAAAGGCTACCTAGAAGAGGACACTTGGAATAGTATTAGAATCTTACATTTGGTTTCGTGATCCTTACTGGATGCTCGTGATATCTTATTCTTGAACATTTTCACAATTCCACAAAACATAAAGCTAATACAGATTTGCATTATGGATAAAATACTGAATATAAGTTTTTTTCATTACATTTGAGGGGCTCAGAAGAAAAATGTTACCTAGAAATGTTCCATGGAAAAATGCAAGCGCAAAAAAAAATGTAATTTATTTGAACTGTATAGCAAACCTTAACACAAACTTTCAATGCGGTGTACATTTTTTTCAATTTTTTTTGGGGAAAAATTAGAATACATTTTCAAAGATATTGATATTATTTTTGTGTGTTCATTCTAAGGGGGTGGACATGGGCACCCATGAATCCAAAAATAAAAATGTGAATTTTATGAATTCCATGATTTCTGTGAATTCCATCATTCATGTCGCACATTTAAATTACTACTTCTGTGGCATGTTACAATTATATGCGTATAATTAAAATTCCAAAAATCTTGTCTAGTAGTGAACTCATCTTATTTGTATGCGTAAGCGTATTGCAATAAAAACATTGCGCAGTGAAGTAATACTCCGTTAGTAATTGTCAAAAAACAACAACAATTGAGAATCGTGGATTTTATAAGTTTTGATGACCGTTTAATTTGAATCTCTTGAAAATTGCAAAAAAATATCGAGAAGAAATGTTAAGTTTTTGAATTTCAAATGATAAATTATTTTAGAAGTTTCACAGCAAAGCAAATCTGAATTTCATATTCGATTTTAATTCCATTTTACTAATTTTGGAATCTTTATTTTAGTAATCAATTCTTCAATAGTATATTTTTGGTTTTTGTTTTTTGTTTTCATAGTTTTATGCGCAATTTCGAGCATGTGCTAATGAAGATCTTCTTCAAAATGAACATATATTGCAAATAAAACGTTGGAATTCCTTCATGGAATTAATCAAATAAACAACAAATTCATTTCAGAATGCTACATTTCAATTTCAGAAATCATGAATGTTTACAATGGCCAATTGCTCTTCCGAATTGTAATACTAAGATAATTGATTTGAATGTTTGAAAAGAAATTAAATATATGACAAAAAAATCATTTTACTATTAATTATTCAAAAAAAAATTTCTTGTTCCCTATGTAAGAAAATGTATTTCATAAAATAAGATGAAATTGTTTTTTGTGTAGCAAAATACGTACAAAATTGTATTTTATGGTGTTTTTTACTATAAAATTGTACTTATTTCGCCACCGGAGAAAACCATTTTTCGAAGAAATACGAAGAATTTAAAATATTTCAGTGCTTGGAAAACAAAAGACTTGTTGCGATTTGCCCTCTCCAACAGACTCATCAATGCAACACCTACAGAACGATGCGTTGAAATAGTATAAACCTAGGTATAAACTATCGGTAGCTACGGCTGGGCAGCCCACAAATATGTTAAAAATAAATAATTAAGAAAATAGAGGAAAACCCATTCAGTCAGGCTTTCTACTAATTCGATAATTACTAATTAGTAGTAATAAGGTAATGGGGATCTTTTCTATTCAAATAAGTACTTCCAGGTAAAAATACATATTCTACTAATGACATTTTCCTTTGCTTCATTCTTCTTCTTCTTCTTCTCTTGAATATGAAATTTAGATTAAGAAACTAAATAAGTTTTCTTTTGTATCTCAGAATTGCCAAAATAAACAATGAATTTATTTTAAAAAATGCTCAACATTTGAATAATTTTTTTTGGTCAAAATGGATAAGAAGAAAGAAAAAACTGACTTACCTTACAAACTTCTACTTGTTCTTTTTTAATTTCATGATTTTTTACCCCTAAATCTGAACTTTTCAAATGTGCAATGGAAAATTTGTTTCTATTTCGAAATATAGATTGATTGCGTTGTTTTTAAAGAAATTTTCAATAGTTTTTGATCGAAAGTTTGCAAATGCTAGATAATGACAGCTACACTGTCAAAATTATTAGTGAAGTTGGTCACTGATAGTCTGTTAAAATACGGAATTGACAGATTTTCCGTTAAAATATTCAAAATTATCTGAAAACCACGTAAATTTACCATAACCTCAATATATTATGACGTTCATTATGACATTGAAACCATGGTGTTTTTATATAATTTTCTGTTAAATTTGAATATTTCAACGGAAAATCTGTCAATTTCATATTTTAACAGACTATCTGTGAACAACTTCACGAATAATTTTGACAG
>JAQOWM010000443.1:0-11100 GCA_029041755.1 Resseliella maxima | reverse complement strand
AAAACTTTATTAAAAATTTAAAATAACGATTGCCATTCGACACATAATACACATAATAAATATAGTTTGTTTGTTTTCTCGTCTTGTTAAATAAATATTAATGGATAAAATTGTGATTTTTGATTATCGATTTGGCATTTACCATGAGCTTTTGCCATGCAAATGCTCCAATACACGGCGAACATCTTCGTCGGAACTGTTTTTGTAATCATCGAAGCTCAAAATTTCAAATTGTTTGTTATTTTTTGTGAATTTCTTGACCATTGGCTGTGATCTTTTCTCCGGATTTGTATCATCGCTTCTCGAATCAGTTGCATCCATACGGCTCTCGTCATATTTACGTGCTTCTGGATTGATTTTGTCATTCTTTGCCGAATAAACTTTCACGACAAGCTTTCCATTTCTTCCTTCATAATTTAATGGAACAATTTGATACATGCTACGTGGAAATGATCGTTCTTCTTTCTTGTCGGCTTTTGATGAATTTTCGGCATCAGATTTCTCTTCGTATTTATTTTCATCGATGTGTCGTTTTTCATGGCGATTTTCATAGCCACGAGCCATATCGCGAACTAAATCAATTGCATGATTGGCAATTTCTAATGGTTCAGGCAATATTCTACCAGGTGTTGGATTCATTTCGCGCATAACTTGTTGATTTTGATTGAGAATATAGGCCAAACGATCGTAACTTGATGGAGTACGTTCATCGATTGGTGTGCGTTCATCAGATGGTCGACGAACCAAACGCAAATTACCATTGTTTTCCATATATTTGTGACCATAACGATCAAAGATATAACGTGGTTCAGTTGTTGTTTGTGTACTGCTCTTGGCTTGAGATGCTCCCGGATAATACGACACTGGTTTACCTTGAATATATTCAACATATTGCGGTTGATACGATCCACATCGTTTGCACACTGAATCTGTTAATTTTGAACCACATTTGTGACAATGTGTTGCTTTCTCCATTTCTTTAACATCGGACTCTTTTCGATCGCTTGATTTCAAGTCAACACGTGAATTGGTCAAGTATTTTGAAAAGTTTTCTGGTCTTCCACGGCCTGAATCATAATCTTTAACACGTAAAATTGGCATTCGTTTAAACATTTCACGGCGTTCATCATCGGCTGTGTTTGCTTCGCGCTTTCGACGGCTTGATGGTGATGTTGCTGCTGATGTTATAGATTTAAAATGATTAAGAATTGAATCTCTCACTGAATCCATTCTTGTGAGTGCTGAACCAACTGTGCTGTCATCACTACGATCACTTTTAGATTTTCGCCATTCTTGTACTCTTCCTGAAATATTAGTGATTCCTTGTTTGATTGTATCCATCACAGCTGCAAATGGTGAGTCTGATGATGGATTTGTTTGACTTGTTGGATTTAATAGTTGACGAACTGTACGACGCGATGTTTCAGTTTCATCTCTTGGCATTTCATAAACAACGTAATCACCTTCATCATTATTATAGCGGACAGGTAGAACATAACCGGAATTGTATTCGCTGCGTGGTGAACAGTGCATTGCACATTGCTCTGGTGAATAACCGCATGAACATGGTTTGCCTTGTTTACAAGCGCATTCTACAATGAACAATTGAAATTCATTTTAACATTTTAAATTGCACAAAAATCTAAATTAAAACATTCCAAAAACTCACCATGTTTTACTTCAAATTGACGATCGACTTTTGTGTTCATTGTGCGTGGTTCCATTTCAGCGGACTTTTCTTCAACTGGTGTTTCCATTGTATAATCGAATTTGTACTTTGTGTCATCTGGTTTGCTTTCACTTGGTGGTGATTCGATGTCATAGCCATACGATTTACTGAAAATGCGCAACAAAAAAAATTCATCACATTATGAAACGGAAAAACAAAAATTTTCACAACTCACGATTCAGAATTAGACTCGCTTGTTTTAGGTTCCTCGACATTAAAATCAAATTTATATTTAACGTCAGTTGCATCTCGAACGGGTGACGAATATTCGTAATCCGATAATTTTGCACCGCTACATCCACATGAACCAGAATGTTCATTTACATTTGTTGGCTACGAAGAAGAAAATAAACAACAAAACCATTGATAAAGACATGAAGAAAAAAAATCGGAAAACTGCATTGAATTGACAAGAAAATGGCAAACATACCACATAGTATCCAAATGTGTGACCAACGATGAGCGTTAAAATAAAGGCGGTTACGGCGGGCTTCATTTTGAAATGCAGAAGCTTTTGTGCTCTGTTCCAAATATCAACTAAACGAATGAAACCGTTGAATTGAGTTGCATATCTTATCCAGCAAAACCATTTATATAGTTGCAATTATTATGCAGAGCGTCAGCAATTTTTATGTATATAGCAAAACAAAAATAATAATAATTATTTCAACTTGGTCTTGAAAAGACGATGGTTAAGCACATTTTTGGACAACAAATTGTTTGTGTCTGTCGATAAAAATACACACACACAATGTAAAAACCTTGCACAAGAAGACTACAAAGTTTGATGTTTTATATTTATTGGGCTGTGTGAAAAAGGTCATTCATAGTTAAAAAGAAATTATTGGTTTACTTTTGCATTTGTTTTATTTGTTTTTTTTTTCTTCCTAACATTTCGTCTGCAAAGCAGTATATTTTTTAATTAAAGATCATATCACAGATGAATTTTCTTAATCTAAACATTATTGATCAATGCACTATCGAGTTAATGCATCTTTTGGTTCACCACATAGACATGGTTGGCCATATTCAGCTAGCAAATCTTCTAAATAAGTATTTTTTGTCGGAACATTGATAATTTTCCCAAAACAATCGGGATTGATTGGCGCTAATGGTCCAGGCGTAGTTGAAATCGGAACATTTTTGAATTTTCTATCTCCGCCCGTTGATTCACTATAACCAATATCTGAATAGTAATAACATTGTGGATTTACAGCTGGTTTTTTACGCTCATTTATCGAAAATTCTTCATTACTTTCATCCAAATCAAATTCACTTTCTTCTGAGAATTTTGGTTTCTTAAATTCAATCAATTTGGCGTTTATATCAAAAAGTTTCTCCTCTGGAATATTTGGAATGACTTTGCGTCGCTGCAAGTCAATAGGCTTTTCTTTAAAACCAAACTCAAGTTGGCCTTCTTTGATTGTTGATCGTTAAGCTGCTCTCAATGCAATTTCAATACTTATTGGATCAGCTGGTATTTTTGGCCTGAAATTTGAAATAATATGGTTAAGAATGCAAATTACGATTTTGCTTATGATCAATGAATGCATTACTTTTCAGGCTTTTTAAAGTAAACATCACCAGAACCATCCGGTGCTTGAAGAAGATCATGACAATTACATTTACAAGGTTTCGTACTTTCAAACAACTTTTCTTCGTCAAATTCCTGCAAAAATCGATTAAATTCAACCATTTTTTAAACGAATAAAAATTACCAATTGTTTTCAAAATATAATCCACGGTTATCGAACAATGACTGATTGTGATTCAGCTGCATGTCAAGCTATTTATACTCAATTTTTTGATCGGCCCCCCATTGAAATGTATAAAATGGATCAAAACATTAAAGCTACACGTATTAAATCATAAACAGTATTCATCCGGTGAATTGCATGAGTAATAATTGTTAACCGAATTATTCTGTTTCTAGTTTGTGTTATGTCTTGTTACGCATTCGACATGCATTATTTGTGTGCGATATGCTCAAAATGTTTATAAAACATAAACCACATGAATCAAAACAGACAATTTTGTTGACATGCAAATAAACAGCTGCGACTGATGCAATTTCACAATTGCATGCTTGGCTTACATTTCATTCTACGAATATACAATAAGATACATTGTATTTTCATGTATTTGATGATTGAACCGAACTTTGAAACTATGACAAAAGTTAAATAAACACACATTTCGAACGTTTGGCTTGCTTATTTTGATTTATTCACATGTATAAATTTGATTTGTTTACACTTCTGATTACATAGTTTGAATCACACTTTAAACCCAAACCATTGAACAATTTAAGCACCAATGATGCCACAAACGGATCCACTTGAGCGCAGTCCATATAAACCGCGTAACATATGAATGGCATTTTGTGAATGTGTCGCCAAGTTGAAACTGAAACAAAATTCAAAACAATTACAAAAATATTAATGAAAAAAATTGGATTCCGAAGAGCTATCCTACCTCCTGCTGTTAAACCATGAACAATGTTGCAATCTTCCATTGGTTCAATCATTTTTAATTCGTTCACAGGAATTGCGGTGTTGGAAATGGTTCGAATAAAACAACGTTTATCAAATTTCTGCTGTGTATTGTACGTGTAAGCTGGTTGGAATGGAAACAAATAGGTTTGTTCAGCTTTTTCCATCCAAGTCAATAAAAGTTCTGTCATTTGTGCAGTTAAATCTAAATCATTTTCTTCAGATACACAAAGTTAATCGCCAGTTGGAAGTTTGTACATTGACGTCTTACAACCAACAATTTGACATTCAGGACTCAATCTTTTCAGAATGGTCGTTTGTACAAAATCAAAAATCTCACGACCTTCAATGATAAATAGATTTTTGAACGATGGAATTCTATCTGCTTCAGCGCATTCTTCATCCATCCATTTCCATGACAATGTTGCCGGTTCAATTTGACTGTTCCTGCGTGAATAGTGTATTTAGTATCACTTGTTTTGTTTTTTACTTAAAAACGACAAATATTCCAAAATTTCAAAATTCCCACTTACTCTTCGTCAAATTCATCATAATTTCCCCAGAATGCTCGCGTATCTGGCTCAATTAATTCTCCAAATTCCATCATTTAGTTTTTAATTCAATGAAATTCACTGCCGTTTACAAAGGTTTGCAATCTGTTGAATGATTTGACAACAATATTGATTCTAACCTCAAATTCGCTTAATTCACAATGAAATCGCATTTATTGGTTAACAATGGATTTTAGTACTAATTCATGGTATGTCAAACTTGTGAATAAATACAAAAAATAAAAATATCTTCTTTCATTGTCTGTCAAAACAAATTATCAATAAAATTACATTTTTGATGATAATTGGGTGGACTCTATTTACTCCTAGGAAAAATGTATCTAATTAATACAGAACAACGGGAACACTTGAAAATTTTACGTGAAAATAGTCCAGATGGTATTTTTCATACTTTTCTCGAATTGTTACTAAAAAAAAAATACGAATTAACTTGATTTATTGACAAATTCCAGTTACTATTGAAATATGCAAGCTAACATTGGATTATATGAACAATGGGTCAAATTCAAATAAATTCCAGGCATTTGCAAGTAATATAGCTTTGTGTATTTCAAGTTAATTATTTGAATCAAATATTTCAATTTTATAATCATTTCTAGGTAGAATAAACACGACAACATCAGCTCTACAAGATGCAGTGAATGCATTGATAATGCTTCAGTTGAACTCAATCAAAACAAATGTAAGAAGTGAGAGAGAGAGAGAGAGAGAGAGAGAGGAGAGAGATAGGTTTAATGAATTTATTCATAGGTTTTATAATAATTTCAGGTCTCTGAAGAAGATTTTGCATTAATCGAACAAACGGGCTTTAAAAAGGAGCAAATTTCAATATTATGGCAATTCGTAACTAGTAAAAAAGATTTCATTCACAATGTATTGGATCAAATAAGTTTGGTTGAATATCGATTTCGTGATTTAGAGTGGCGCTTGGAAGGTAGAGTTTCATCTCGAAGTCTTATTCATCAATCCATTCCATTTATAACGATAAAATTCCATTTGGATTCGGAAAAAGTGAATGAAAATAGAACGCCATTGGGCATGATTGAAGCAAATAAGTCTGATGGTGATTTAAAGTCGTATAGTCGGAAAAGAGAGGTCATTTTTCAAACCGATCCAAACAATTTACTCTACATTATTAATGTGCTAGAGAAAACATTACAAGAAGCTAGAACACATCGTGTACGAAATATTGTAAAAAATTTATGAATTAGTCAATAAAATAATCTCAATACAATAGAAAATACATTTTTATTCTTCACATTTTACAAGAGATAATATAATAAGTTAGGTGGTGAGAGCAAAATATGTTTTTTTAGTTGCGTTTCGATTTCATTGGAATATTGAGTAAATCATCGGTTAAATAAGATTTAGACGATGGTTGATGTTTTGGTGTAGTTCGAACGAGTGGTGTTTTTCGCCGAATCAATGGCGATGGTGTGGTCGATTTATGTGACAAGGGTGTTAATCTGGCACTATGTCTTGGGCTAGGTGTTAAAATTGATTCTTTTACACCAATACTCGACGATGCTAATCGTTTTGCAGCCGGCGACATTGATGCCAAACGATCCATAGTCGATCGAATGTGTGGCGAAGTAATGTTTCGACGAGCCGCTTCAAGTGCTTTTGCTTTTTGATTGCGCATTCGTTCTCCAGCTTTTTCGGCTAATGAATGAGCGATTGTTTCACGCCTTGAAGTTTCAGCTATATGAAATGATGGCCCAATCGATGGACGTATTGGTGTATCAGAACCATCTAATCGAAATGGTGTTCCTTCCAATTCTCCCCATGTCATCAATGGACTCTCGGCAACGCCTGGATGTGGTGATGGTGTTTTTACAAAACTAAAGCCGCGCACATTTCCTTCTCCATTTGCTGATATTGTGTTTCCATCGATTCCAACTCGATTGTTTAAATTATTTGCCTGGAAATGAAGAGAATTTATTGAATGTTCCTGTTTATTGGAATAAATTTGCAAATAATTTATGTTGATTAAATATTATAATCACCTGTGATTTGGCCAAATCATTTATTACTTCCTTATTTTGTTGTTCATTAAATGGATTTGAAACAAAACGTGTATTATTATATTCAATTCCCTGCTTTCGATTAATTCTCTCCAATTCTTCGGCTTTAGTCAATTCGGCTCCATCCGGAACATACATGATGCTATTTTTGTTTGTATATTTCCATGTGTCAATCTGTGAATTGAAATAAAAAAAAAAATATGAGAAACAATGTAACAAAACAGAATATAAATCAAACATACTCTCTTTGGACCGGAAATTTCTTTGAATTGATCTTCAATTTTCGGTAAATCTAAACTTTGTGCAATGGCTAATGCGGTTTGTTCTTCAGCTTCATATAAAACGGCAAACTTTTGACGCAACTTCCTATCAGCTGTTTCAATTAATTCCTGAAAACTGCAATTATCTTCACTTGTATGCGTTGAAAGAAATGAATCCAATGTGTGTCCATCGGATAGTGTTTTTTTGCTCCTTTTTGATGAATTAGACACTGTATCTGAGTTTGTATCTTGAAATCGCATTGAGGAAGGTGTTGAAAATGTTGATTGATTCCATGCGTCATCTCTCTGAGGTGTTTCAAATGTGGCCGGACTTTCCGCTGTTTGGAATCAAATTGAATTTATCAATTCCATAACTTTTTAAACGAACATCAATGAAACATTTCATAATAAACTACTTACATCCAACTGGCTCGTTTGGTTTGCGACCGCTATATTTTGCATAGATTTCACGTAATTTTATCACATCATTCCTCTCCATTGCATCCAAATATTCATTCTGTGCTTTGAGCTTCTCCAAGTCCGGAAAAAAGTCTTTTTGTATTATTTTGCCCAGCTCCTGTTTGCAGAAGAAGAAAACAATATTAACAAAGTTAATAATCAATCAGGCATGGATAAAAGTGTTTACTTTACTTCAATATATTGTTCTTCAGTCAATATTTTCATTTGTCCCTTTTTTGCTTTCGGCACTTTTGGAATTTTAAACGCAACCACCGTGTTGTCCATCTTTTTTATGGCTTCTAGAGCTCTCTCACCTGGTTTTTGTGTCATTTTTTTAAAATTTTAAGAAACAATTCGTAAATTGTTTGTGAAACGTTTTAAGTTATTTTTACATACTAATGACAGCTGTATTATTATGTCAAATATTTAAATGTCAAAGTATCAAAAGAACCAAAGATTCAGTTCAATGCAATATCTTTTACTTGTGTTAACACAATTAATTAATTAAAGAACAAAAATAAACATCGATTGCATAATGATGTTTTACAGTGAAATTTTAATTTTTATACAAACAAATAATAAACTCGATTCGAAGCTGGAGTATTTTCACTTCTACCATAATAAATGATTTCAAATGAACATTTAAATTTTAGAATTGACGTGTAGATGTCGGTAAAATGAACAAATGTACAGATTCTATTGGAATAAATGTTGAACATAGAATTTGAGCGGAAATTGTGAAAAAAATGTATCGTTTTAAGATGTTTACAGCACAATCAAACAACATTTTCGCTTGTTTTTCATTTTATTTATTCTTTCGAAGTATATTACGATTGCTCTGAATGTTAATGAAAAGAACAAAACCGTATGTAGGAAAAATCGTTTACTCAACAAAATAAGTTTTTTTTTTCATGAAATGTTTTTTTGATTTTTAAACAACAAATCAATATAAAAATTGTTGTCTTAATTGTTTTACTGAAAATAGTTAAAATTGTGAAAAACTTCATTGATTTTGTCAAAATAAATAATAATGTTTTTCTTACTAGGGGGTAGACACATGGAATAGAAATAGTGGGAATGGCGTTTGTATTTTAATATTATTGTTGTTGTTTTCGTCATTCGCTTTGTGCGGATTTTCTTTGTGTTTTTGTTGATGGGATTCTCGGATTAGTGAAATCCTCCAAGTAGTGGATTCGGTCATTTCCATACGTATGTAGAAGTTTGAATACAAAAAACAGAGAGAGATGATGAGTTTTGGATCGAAAATGACGCAGCACAATATGTATATTCATTTTCGATCCAAAACTCATCATCTCTCTCTGTTTTTTGTATTCAAACTTCTACATACGTATGGAAATGACCGAATCCACTACTTGGAGGATCGGTACCGTAAGCCACATCAAAATGGTTGGCTGGCAAAATGTAGTTTAAGAAGTTGGCTGCGAAGCAACTGAGAATAAAACTCAGAATGAAGAAAGACTTCATATTTCAATGTTCACAGTTGACACCTTTGAAAAGTGCTTGAATTACCTATGTTAGCTCTAAAAAATGAACTGATTTTAGCATATTCGAAGAGCTCTATATAAATATGAAACATACGTGAGAACTGAGTAAGCAAAATTCAAGAACAATCTTAATAGAGATAATCTGACAAACTGATAAACTAACGAAGAATCAATATAATTTCATGATATAATGAATGCACTTGTTTTGATGAATGCACGTATCTGAAAATATTCAGGAAGAATCCTTCAGAATTTGTACAGCCACGTGGAACATACTATATTGATGAAGAAAACGATGGTAAGTTTGTATTGTTACAAAAATATTTTTGTATTTACTGCACAAATCCAACCAAAAGCCAAATTGTTCAACGATATGAGTGACAAGATCTTGCTGTTTACATTTCATCAGTGCGACTTTGTTCGAACCATCCGCAGATCGAGTCAAACACAAACTAAAAGTATTTTTTCTTTTTTATTTTTTCCTTTTTTGTGCGTGGCCGACTGTTTTCAATCGAATCATGGCCGATGTAATGAAATTTGAATTACCCAGAAACAACCGCACACAAATGTCCAATCCACGAATTTCGTTCCCGTGTTACATACCACCGAATTAAGGAAAAAAAAGTGTTAGTTACTTCTTTTAGTTTGTAGTTGACTCGATCTGAGGATGTTTCGAACAAAGTCGCTCTGATGAGCTGAAAAGAGAGAAATTGTGTCACTCAT
This sequence comes from Resseliella maxima, assembly GCA_029041755.1. Classification (NCBI taxonomy): domain Eukaryota; kingdom Metazoa; phylum Arthropoda; class Insecta; order Diptera; family Cecidomyiidae; genus Resseliella; species Resseliella maxima. Next base: position 1,336 of record JAQOWM010000443.1, on the reverse strand, counting down.
ATCGTTGAACCATTTGGATTTTGATTTAATTAAAAATTAAACTACAATAAAGATCACTCATATTCTGTATGTTTTTTTCTTTAAATATCATTCTCCCTTCGCTTTACTCTTAGCGCATCTCCCGTTTTCCACTTTTCGTCCCACTTTATTTACGGTACTTTATTTATTTATTTACTTTACGGTGTTACGGCCATCTTTTTTATGGCTTCTAGATTCAAATTTTCATGACTATGCACGGAAGCTAATTTCTTTCTAAACGTTTGACTTGAGCCCTTGCAATTTTAAACTTGAGCATTTTTTTACATTTATAAATATTATTTCAAAGTATCAAAGCCGTAATAATGTAATTGCGATCAAAATATTTTTCTTATTTCGAAACTATTTTCTCTGATACATTGATCTCAATTCTAACATTTCGCATTTGAGAAATACCTTTTTATTTAAATTTTTTTCATGATTACACCATTTTGCAAATTTTCTGTGATGATTATAATCTTATATATAATAATAAATTTTTCTCCATCATGATTTCATTCGAATATTGTGTAAACCATCGGATTGATATTTTACTTTTCACATGATACATTTGGAATAACCGTTAATCATGGTGTTGAATTCCAAATGGAAATGAAATTTAATTTTTATGATGCGAGATATGAAACTAATTCAAATGAATAATGGTGAAAATGTGACAGAAATTGCATATAAAAATTATTCAAAAAATGAATATTTTGTAATTATTCTCAACGAAAAACGAAATGTTTATCACACATCAATGTTAAATGTTAACGGAAATCCTCAATACGATCAGCTGTTTAGCATATAGCGTAGTTCCAAACATAATATGTATAAGGAGGTAAATAAATGTATCATTTCCAACAATACGGCGACGGAAATATATTTTCAATTTCAAGCCCGAATGTGAATTGGCTCCAACGGTTTTTATTTTCCTTCCGTTATTCATTTCTGTATTCATTCATGACAATCGGTCGTTTCGAATGGAATTTGTCTGCGAGAATCTATCGTTCGTCACTTGCATAATCAAATTTATGATTTCACTGACAACTTATTTCGACACATCAAAAAAATATATATTATTTTCATATTTTTTTCTTCTGCTTTCACTTTCATTTGGCTGCCGTTTTCCACTGAATTGTACTACTAAGCATCATGTGTTGCATATTCAACGATTCATAAAGGGAAAACGATGACTGCATTTTATGCATTGCATGTAACAATTTATAACTTTCATTGCAATTGATTCATTTGTCATTAAAATCATTATATTTGTATGACATTTTGAAATTGTGGGCATTTTGCACTTGATTTTACAAGA
>JAQOWM010000376.1:0-13697 GCA_029041755.1 Resseliella maxima | reverse complement strand
ACAGCAATCAACATTTTAACGACTTTGATTTTCGATTTTTGCTGCATACGATCCATTTGTGCGTCTTTTGAATCGCCCGGTATTGAACGTTTCGATACTTTATACCAAATTAAAATGTAGCATAATGAAATCAATAACATCGGCACCAAATAGCATGCAAACACATTTGCAATCAAAAAATACATGGAACCATCAAGACCGGGTGGCCACACCTCACGGCACAGCATTATATCCGAATCCGAATCTTGATACAGTGGTACCAACTGGAAAAAAAATGCCCATGGTGTTGTTGAAATTAATGCCACTATCCAAATACAACCAATCATGATGCGAGCACGTTTTTTCGACAATTGCAATTTTAAAGGCCACCAAATAGCAAGAAACCTAGAAAAAGAAAGCAAAAAAAAAGAAAAAGAAAAATATAATAATGAAAAGATACCGAATAAACAGTACAGTTCAATTTCATTGATTTTTGTTTTTTTTTTTTTTTTTTTTGTTTTTGTTTTTCATTTCTTCTTTCTAAATGTTCGCTATTATTCTGAATATGTGGAACATGGTTCAATGTCTCTGCAATGACTGTTATTTCGAAATAAAACGACGGGCAAATCGCTTGCACGGATCGTTATAAAATTATGCTATATCCACTGCGTGTGCTTAAATGGAGCACACAAGCAATTACAATTCAAATGGAATTGTGCAATTCAAAAACAAATCCATAATATTATGGCGAAGTTTTCAGTTTAATTTTCTCAGCACTTATGTCCAGATCAATTTTTTTCGTTTCTTTCATATCCAAATCGGATAACTTACGTTCTATAATCATTTATTTAAAATTAAAATAAAAAATTTTTTTTTTTAGTTTCAGTCCAAATACATATATATCTCTAATGTAATGAAAGTCAAGAGATCTTAATATAACAGTATATTGTCTGGTTCTTCTTAGTAAATACAATTATTTGTTTTGGAATTGATTGACGTATAATTTGTGTGTTCTTTTCATTTCATTTTCTTTACTGACAAACATATTTCTTCTTACTTGCATGCACTTGTGATTAGAATTTAGCCCACATATGAAATACAATCCAAAATAAACAAAATTGTTTCAATATCTGGTGTAATTTAGATGAAACTAAACTAAATGAAGGTCACTTATTCCCTTGAATTCAATCATTGATTCTATTTATTTATTCAAAATATATTTTTTGCATAATTTAACATTATTATCGATTAATTCAAAGTTAAGCGGTTTATGAAAATGTATAAAACATTTTTCATATTTTTTTTCTTTTCATCCCACTTCCTATCTGTGTCTTAAATCTCTCTCTCTCTCTCTCTCTCTCTCTCTCTCTCTCTCTCTCTCTCTCCTCCTCTCTCTCTCTCTCTCCCCCCCCCCCCTCCTCTCTCTCTTCTCTCTTCTCATCCCTTTCTTTCGTTCAACCCAAAATATTTTATAAAAAAAACAAACGGCAGGCACCTCAGCAGCCCTTCGTTGTACCGTCATCACATGCTTCTATTTATTTCCATTCCATATACCAAACACACAGTGCCCATCCATCATTATTTTTTCTTCATAAACAAACCTTTCCAAAACCCATTTTTTTCCTAACCAATTTTTAACTCTTTCATAAAACAACCACCCCCATTCCCTATAAACCCAAACCAATTGAAAAAATGATCAAAAAATTTCAAACGGGGTCCGTCGTCGAAATCGAATCTCGAACAATATTTAATATGGGTCCGTCCTTTGTCCTAATTAGAAGTAGGACAAAAAGACGGACATAACATTTTGCGACGTTAAAGTAGGACGGATGAACATGAAATTTCAGAAAGTGTCCGTCCTCTTTGACACCTTTACTTCCGCTCCCTTGGGAATTTCAAATCGAAATTGAAGCGGGGTGTTCGAGGGATGATCTTTCCGTGATGGTCCTGGAACAAAAGTTGTTCGATTTTATACCGAGATTCATTTACAGTGTAATTTTTACACACTACCCGTTTAGTCTTTTGATCATTTTTCGAAATTCGATGCACCTTAATGTATATATATATATTGATTGAATCCGATCAATGCAATGACTAGCAAGTTCCATGGCCAAATTTTGTATATGGTTTATGTGGTGCCATTTTTGTTGGAAATCGTGCACACAACACATCGTCCAAGCTCTAAATAAAGAATGAGAAAATTTGTAATACATTTTCATTGCAATCAAACTATGCGATAATTTGAATACCTTATTTAAAATCAAATCCATACGTTTAAACTCATTGTATATCAATTGGTACTCTTCATTTAGTTTTTCATCTTTGAGACTTTTCAATTTCTTCTCAATCTTATGAATCTATCGATCAAAACAAATATATTGATTCAACAGATTTTCATTTTTTGTTTTGTTTTGTTTTGTTTAATAATTACCACTTGTTCAGGTATTTTAATCAATTGACCTGTGTGAGTGGGTGCAATTGTCATTTTTAACAATCGAAACACTTGATCAATTTGATTTAAATATAAATACGATAAAATTCGCACATATCGAATATTAACATCAATATCATCAAAGGTGGATAGAATTTCAAGACTTTGATCGGGTTTATGGCGTTTTAATCTCATTGCAGCTACTAAAGCGATCGTTTTTCGATATTGTTTATCATGTTGGCCACATTCAATTAACTCCTTGTACATTTTGTATGAAAGTCCATCATGAATTGGTGTATTCTGTATAAACATGTTTTCATTTTGAATAAATTTCCATTAACTTTTTTGCATTTTAGAGTTCACAAAATCTCTTTTTAAAGAGAATGTTTTTGGTGCAGAAAACGATTTTTTCTTTGTTTGATACAAATATTATTTGTTTTTTTTTTACATTCCAGTCGATAATATGTTGCAAAAACAATGGCATTTATTGCATTCGAAACATATTGATTTCGTGATGTTATGCGCTTACGAATTTTCGCAAAAATTCGCAATAAATCACCATACATTTTCCGATCATACAGTAAATCCAATAGAATTTGATAGGTAATTAATTGATCAAATAGATGTGTTATATTGGTATCATCAAAAAACTAATCATCAAATAATAAGAGAGAATTTAAATGTTTTTAAACAATTATATATCAGAGTTAAATGTGGATATTCAAAAATGTTCCGAACCTGAATTGCATAATCGGGCAAATTATGATAATGTAATACACGCATTGTTATTGGACCAAAAATATAAATTTTTTTCACATCAATTTGAGATTTTCGTTCCCATTGACCATATAGTATTTGATATAAACGTAATGCATTCCATAGTATATCAATATCCTCTCTTTGATTGCCCATTATATGTAAATATCTTTTTAAATTGTCAACAAGTAAATTTAATGATACAGTCGAATTGATTAATTTATGAAATTCCATTTTAAATTCTTCTGGATGTGTTGTATAGGATAATTCTAAATCACGATTTGCAATATAAGCTGTTATTCCCAGGGAATCTTGCGTAAACAATGTTCGAATTGAGAACGATTCTAATGAGCATAAGAAATTGAAATTGTTTATTAAACACTTAATATTGGTGTGGATTGTTATTTGCATTGAGACGAACCTTTGTATTGGTTGGATACCTTAATAATTTCGTATTTGTTACTAACTTCATATCTATTCATCTATCATATATTTTGATATTGACATCTATTGTTTGTTAAAAAGCGTCAAAAAATCTAGTAAATTCAGTCTGTCAAAGTGAATATTACTTAACACACAAAATTATTTTATTTGGCACAAAATGTCGGATTACATTCCAACAAAACAGCATTTGCGGGAAGGTTTGCTTTTGCTCTTCAATTTAAAGAAACGTGCAACAGAAGCGCATCGTTTATTATCAGAGGCTTATCCTGAATATGCTCCAGAGTATGTCAGCAGTGGTTTGCACGATTTAAAAGTGGTAATTTTGAAGTGGAAGAGAAAGAGCGTCCAGGCCAGCCAAAAAAGTTTGAAGACGAAGAATTGGAGGCATTACTCGATGAAGATTCGTGTCAAATACAACAAGAACTTGCATTATCATTGGGAATTACACAAAAAACCATTTCAAAACGCTTAAAAGCATTAGGATTCATTCAAAAGCAAGGAAATTGTGTGCCACATGAATTGAAGCCAAGAGATGTTGAAAGACGATTTTGCATGTCAGAAATGCTACTCGCTCGCCACAAAAAGAAGGCGTTTCTGCATCGTATGGTTACTGGCGATGAAAAGTCGATCTACTACGATAATCCCAAGCGTAAAAAGTCATATTGGAAGCGCAGTCAACGTGCAAAATCAACGCCAAAACCGAATATTCATGGTTCAAAAGTTATGCTCTGTATCTGGTGGGATCAGAAGGGTGTACTGTATTATGAGCTGCTAAAACCAGGTGAAACCATTAATGGGGAACGCTACCGACAACAACTCATCAAATTGAATGCAGCAATCAAACAAAAACGGCCAGAATGGGAGACCAGAGACGAGAAACTGATTTTTCATGATGACAACGCTCGGCCACATTGGGCTCAAGGGCCCAAAAACTATGTGGAAAATGTCGGATGGGAAATTCTGCCTCACCCGCCTTATAGCCCAGACCTGGCTTCTTCTGTCTACCACTTGTTTCGGTCGATGCAGAATGCCCTTTCCGGAATACGCTTCACCAATGTTGAGGGAATCAAAAAATGACTTGATTCGTTCCTCGCCCTGAATATTTTGAATGACATGCATTTTCATTTTCACACATAAATAAATGGTTTTTTGAACGAAAAAATACGAAATTATTATTGTATACAACCAATATTTACACAAAAACTGTTTGTTTACCATTTTTCTCAGAATATTCATGATGGAATTTAATGAAATTCAATCGATTTACATGGGATAAAACAGATAATGAGTTTTTACACAAATATTGTTTGCTAACCTAAAATCATGTGTATGCGGTTTCGGCTTTATACAATGTCGACTGTCAAATGAAATTGTACTTGTTTGCCGTAGCAACGAAAATGATGTAATAGATTTTTTTCCATTCTATGATATCACTGAATTCGTTGGTAAAATTAACGTTTTTCCACTTAGTTTTCAGTTTTCAATTTTCTATTTCAATTTTTTTGTTAAAAATTCATGTTTTTTTTTTTGTTAAAAAAGGTCATTTCTTGAACATTTTAATTTTCATTCGACGTTAAAATGAGAACAAGCAATACATATTCATAATTCACTTCCACCTGTCATATTATTTACTATCGATAATTTCCTATTTTATATTCAAGTAGTTTATAATTGCGTCTCATTAAATTTTTCTCCAATATGATAAATGGAATGATAAATAATGTGGACCAAATGTGTCTCTAATACATTTTCGCCACACAAAAAAGCATGATTAGAAGAATGACAAAACGAAAGAAAAGCGTAATGAATTTTAGAAATGAAAAAACACCCACAATATATAAATGAAATTGTATATGCTGTAATAAAGCAACCTTATAGGTAAATGAGGTTCCTTACAAATAATCTTCAAAATTGTATTCTATACGAAAGAGAGAATAAAACGTACGTTGTTGGGGAAAAAAATCATTTAAATCGAACAATAGTCATTTTGAACGTAGACACGCCTAGTGTGCTCACAAAACATGCTCAAAATAATTTGCATGCAAATGCAAAAGCATGGCTTGCACGCGTTGCATATGTACACTGAGATATATATGTCGGTGTTCAAATCCAATTGCATTTCATCATTTGAATAAAGAAACTAACGGTTCACGGTTCATCATCCTTGAACGGATTTCCACAGTAAATGTGTCTGATGTAATTTCAGTTGAATTTATCAGTAAAAACATCGCCATTCTGTCTTCAACAAATTTATCACAATTGTTTCTTTTTCATGCTTCTCTCTCCCTCTCTCTCTCTCTCTCTCTCTCTCTTCTATCTCTCTCTATCTTTCTCTCTTACTCTTACTCTTACTCTTTTTAAATCTGTTTCTTGTTGTTATTCAGTCATAAACAGACATTTGCAATTAATCATTCTTGTCAATTTTCCTTATGAAATATCAAAAAAACCAAACATTTTTATGATTTTTCATCGAAAAATTATTCATTTCAATAAGCAATTTTTTGAAGCTCATCATTTTGCAAAAATTATTTCAGTTAAAATTGTATTTAGGCCGATACAAATGCTTGGCATAACGAACCAAAATAAAAATGCCATTTTTATTGATTAGTCAGTATTGGGTATTATGATTATTGTTTTTTGTTCGTTTTCATTTCCCTTGATTCATTTCTTTTCTTTCTATTCATTTCACTGGATCAACAAATTACAATTCGGTTGTAATAATTAATGATGCTGAAAAAATGGGTCTGTAAAGACGAATTGAATATATGAAATCAAACGAAAATCGATAAAGCTCGTCTGCCTGAGCTGTATTATAGTTGAATTTCGATGACTAAAATGAAATACAATTGATAACTTTTCTTTGAGAAATTTGTTTTTTGTTTTTTTGTTCGTATATTTGTTTTTTCTTTCTTTTATATGGTTTTTACAAATGAACAAAAAATAAGGCGAAAAATTATATTGGTAACAAAATGTGGGGTCCGAATTGAATTTCCAAAAAACGAATAATTTAAATGATATTTTCACAGAATTTTCACTGTTGTTGATAGACGCTTGAATGTATTTCCGTTTAATGATGAACAAGAACTGGAGATGCATGAACGACTGGAGCATGAACACCATGAACACTATGAACGCTGTGAACGACTGGGTGGGCAACGATTGGTGCAGCTGAAATTAAACAAAAATAAAATTTATTAAACTGATACAAACGTCTAAATTAGTTGGAATCCATAAAAAAGTAAATAATGACTCGAGAGTCAAGACTTGAGAGTCAAAACTCGTGAGTCAACAAATCATAAATTTGGAATTCTCAGCATAAAATTGGGTTTTAAATTTTTTGTTAAAAATATGATGTAATACATACCGTGAATGGTCTTCAACAACTGGGACAGCATGAACGACAGGGGCATGAACAATTGGTGCAGCTACAACTTTGGCAACTGGTGCAGTGTGCACAACATGTCTACAAAAAGATTTTTTTTCATTAGAATTCAATTGAAATATAGATAAAAGTAAAACAAGTGCATTTTAAATTTTACAAATATAGACATCTCAATTAAAGTAAAATGTTGTATTGTTTTCCTTTCGAATCCGTTGTTCGAACTTCTCAAAATTGTTTTTTCATTTTAACATTTCACTTTTCGTTTAAAAACGAAAAAAACAAAAAAAAAAAAAAAAGGAAAAAGAATAAAGAAAGGAAAAAACAAAATAAAGATGGAAACTTACGATGAAGAGTGGCTGACAGCGACTGGATGTACAGCATGTGCAACGGCAACTGGATGAGCGACCACAGATGGTTGAGCCAATACGACTCCTGGGGCAGCGTTGGCAACAGCCAAGACACAAGCGAGAACGAACTACATAGAATGTATGTTTTGTTTTTCTTTTTAGTTGTTTCACTAACTCGAAATTCTTCAGAAATTCAATACTCACCAATTTGAACATTTTGACGAAGTTTTTAGTTGTTATTTTACAAAAAAAAAAGAATAAAATAATTTGTATTGAACACTTGAGGATGTGTTAGTTAACTGATGGTTTGTTCGAAGCACAACACACCTTATATATGAAATTCAAATCAATCGACGACTACTAGTTGCTAGTGCTATCGAAGAGGGAAAAAATCGCAATAACCGACAATGGAAGTGAAAAAAAATAAACACCACACAACAAAAACAACAATACAGTATGAAGTTACAATTCATTAAAGGAATAAGCACCATGGTTATACAAATACACACAATACTGGTCATAACACATGATCAACAGACTATATTTTTTTTTTCATCTCTCATCTTAAACACTAGCCGAGCACGATAATGAAAGATAGAAACAAAACAAAACAAAACAAAACAAAGCAAAACGAAAAAAACGATGTTATTGTCGAAGAAAGCGAAACAAGAGAGAGGGAGAGTGAGAGAAAAAACAACGGCCGAAGCTCCTTAAATATCACGAACACAGGGACAAGTGTTTCATATTGAAGGCATTTTGATATATGCGTTTCGGACGTTCGGTTGATGTCACAATCGTTTGAACTCCATAAATTAAACTCGGCATTTTACGCATGCATATTTCTTGTGCACGTTCAGCATCAATGTTGTCGACTTAATTCGTTGTTTCTGTTGTTTTTTTTTTTTCTTCTGAAGATATTTTACATATTGGCGCCTATATTTGTCGAACGAACCACGTCGGATCGAATAAGCGAACGAAAAAAAACAACAACAACAAAGATTGGTGAAAGATTGGTGATCTTGAAATTTCATCAGAAAATTTTTGCATTAATTTATGGATCGTCGAATGACGTTCATTTAATCATAATGTAATCGTTCAATGTTACACCTAATATGCCCGGTTTAGTATCGATTACATTATCAGTTTTCTTATGTCATTATGAAAAATCTGAAGAGTTCACAGAGACAAGGAGACATGACAAGGGAAACCAATTCAAAAGAAAAAAAAAAAAAAAACAAGAAAAAATAACATTGATTTCAGCACATAGCAACATTACACATTTCATAAGATAAAAATTCAATGGTTCGATTTGCATCATCATGGCACTCGCATAAAGTGATCCGACATTGAATTTCAAATAAACTTTGGTGGGCAATTTTTCAATCGATTTGTTGTTGTTGTTTTTTTTTTCTTTCTTTCACAGTTTCATTTACGATTTGTATGTGAACTCGATGGATGTTTGCCCATTGGCATTTTGAAAATATTTAAATTGAACGTAACACAGAGATGTAAATGAGGAAGACAAGTTCAACAATACGCTAAGCGAGTGTCACGTGCAAGTTCAATAACTTGACATCATTACATGACAATTCGATTGCTTTGGCCCCTTTACCATCTAGTATGCGCGATCAATTCGCAATATCACATGAAATATGTTGATTGCTTCAAATGATAGACATAGCATAACAAAGCATAAAACAAATGAACAACCAGAATCATAATTTCGACAGCAACAGCAACAGCAACAACAGCAACAACAAAAATATTTCAATACATAATCGGAAGTAAACGATTTTGAAGGTTCACATGTTTAGTTGCGAGATTTGCTTTCTATACCTCATTACAAACATAAGTGAAGTCGATTGGATTTTTAGCTGTATCATTGAACTTGATTTTGATTGTTGGCCCATGCAACACCTAAATCATATAATTTCATAGGCATAACATATATTTGTGCGCGCACATTTTATTTCAAATATGGACACTTTTCGAAACAACAAGAATCTTCAATTAAAGGTTAGCCAAATCAATATACATTTTCTTCACATTTTTTTGAAAGAGCATAGATGTGTGTACATCCGTCTGTCCGTTCGTTCGTCCGTCATTAAATTGCAAATAATTACATAACGATTTAATTGCTGTGTTTAATGTTTATGTTCATTTCTGGTATGAGTTGACGGTAATTTTTACTTTAAATCGATTCTGATCGAACACACAATATTCTCATAATTAAAACTCGAGAGAAAGAGAGCAGACAATGAGAGAGAGAAAGAGAGAGAGAGAGAGAGAGAGAGAGAGAGTGTGAGTGAGAGAGAGTGAGAGAGAGAAAGAGCAAAAAAACGATTTAATTCTTAATCTCAAAACCATGTGCTCGACATGTTTTCCATTTTAAGCCGTTTTCAATAACTTCCATTTTGATCTATTAGATTTGATGTATTTATTAAATACACACCTTCGAAATCAGCACAGCACATATCAAACTATGTGTGCAATATCTACCGATTGCCATTAGTGTTTATATCGAGAGCATAACAAGGTTGATTTCGATGATTTATTTAATTTAAATAAAGTGATTTATAGTCGTGTATATCCGCACTTCGGTCGCAATTTTTTTTTGTATCGTTTGATACATATCGATATTAATGTTGTTGTTTTTCTTCGCTTTTTTTCCGTTTCTTTTCTTTTCTTCTTGATTTTCACATTTGTTGTTCTAGATTGAAATGGTCATTTTACTATTCAAATATGTAGAGCAGAATATTAAACTGGTTTGTCGTTTCAATTGTAAATTTTATAAGCGATTATAGATTATGTTTATCCATTGTTTTTTTTTTGTTTTATTTATTAAATCGAACAAATCAATCGACAACAAAATAGGCAAGGGAAAAATTATGCACATTAAACACACGTTACACATTTTAATGTGGCGCTTGCATCAGAATTTTTGCTACATTCATGTGATTTGCAAATCAAAATGTCGTATATTTGTACTTTTATTATTTGTGAGATTTTTTCATTTTCGATTTTATAGCAATTCCGGATGACACAAAACGGTTCTTGTTGTTATCAGAAATGCAAAAGAATGAAACTAAACTGTGTGTAAAAGAATGAAACTAAACAAAATTTATGTGTTTGTATAATAATAATGAGGCCGCCCATTTTTAATATATTGTTCAAATTGAGTTGTTGGCATTCAAAAGGCAGCCCAAACAATAGAAGAGAAGCATACAGATGGAAATTGAGATGGAGATAAAGATGGAGATAAAGATGAAGATGAAGATGGAAAGATGGAGATGACGATGAAGAATGAAATGCATGAAAACTCGAGAATATAGAGGGCATAAGTTTTTAACCTCATTTCATAGACGAATTTGTGTATTTTCTTCATCATCTCATTTCAGTTTTACTTCCCTTTCTTTTTTGTTTTGTTTTTTTTTTGTTGGTATTTTTTTGTCAAGACTTTGATTTTGGATTACGCTCAACAACAACATGGAGAAAAGTTATATTTTGTATCAGCAAATTCATTTGGTTTTTGAGATACTGTTCTTTGTTGTGAAGTTTACGCAGTGCTAATATATATATTTTTTTTTTTCCCCCCTCCCCCCTCTCTTTCTCCTCTTTTTCTCTTTCATATATATTTATATTAAGCGGATCAAAGAAAACGAGAAAACTTGGGGGCTTTGAAATGTGTTATTGCAGAAAAACGAAATTTAGCGTACCACGCACGAAGTATAAAAAGAGAGAGAAAAGTTGATGGTATATGGTGAAAATGTTGGCACATCATCGATAAAATTTGGTCCTTTTGGGGATGAGAAAAGAAAAGACAGTGTTTAAGTAAAGCATCGCATTTCCATTGCAACAATACATTTGTGTGTATTGTATGTGTGTGTTTTCTTATTTTTCTATGTGCCTCGTATTTAGAAAACGGAATGAAATGTAATCGAGCACGAATCAAGCGGGCCGGTATTGAGGCAAACACTGAATTTTATTGGACTATTCTGTTGTGGGTTACGAAAATCATTCAAATTGCCTGAATTGTTTACCATCATCTTTGTCATATAATGCGTATGAAGCGTGAACAAATATAGATATTTTAGCAAATGTTAAACTTTATAGATATACATGAAGAGCACACTCATTTTCATCGATAACTATTTAACCGGAGTCTAAGTAATTCACATGAACCAACAACATTGGCCACTTTAAGACATATTTTATGATTTCATTATTGTTATTTCCATCTTGTTTTGAAAATCCCTCCAGAAATGGGGAGCGAAAATCATTTCAAATCTAAATCCAACAATTGGATCCAACACAATGTTATTCAGCGTTTGTGGTGTATTGTGTGAATGTGGAAATCACTAGCAACACATATTTTTCGGCTGGATTGTAATTGATATTCATTTATTAACAGTGGCAACAGCACCAATACAGCAGATTATCTCTTGATGTTTGGCCATTTTTTAAACGTTTTTCATCGCATTTACTTCACTTTTTGTGTCAAATCTAATTGATATTTTAAATCCATTTTAATATCTTTGCCGTTTTTCATTCTGATTACAATGCATTCATTTTAATGCATTTCAATTACTCACTTTGAATCGTTTTTAACGGAGAGAGTGAGTGAAAGAATTGTCTGTCTACAGAATAAATAATTGTTTTCACATTGCTCTACTCTACGGCATTTTGCCAATTCAATTGTTTCAACAAGAATAGAATCACATGCAAATATTTTATATTTATTGTAGACAAAATATGGTGGACAAATGTTTTGCAAAATTACGTTTCTTCCTCAAAATTCCCATTGAGAATTACCATGCATTCTTTCATTCTTTCTTTTACAAGAAAACATGTGATGCTTTCATCTGAATTTACATGACAGTTTTTCGTATTTGAGCATGCTTTTCGTTTATTTTCCCGCCACAATTTTTATGCGAACTTTAACATTTATTTAAAATAAAAAAACACGGATCATGAAATTGTGGTGAAAATGCAAGTAATGTGTATGCTGAATCGAAATTTATGTTATGTAAATCATTCATTAACTGTTTTTATGTGCACCTCTTTATCTCCTATTTTGGTTGTTTCTGTGCAATTTTTGCGACACACAGGCAAATTGACGTCAATCCATGATTCATTCTCAACATGGATTTTGGTTAGACGTTTTCTTCTTGACATTTGATACTTTTTTTCATTTGGTTTTTGCTTTGGTTTTTGCTTTGGTTTGTTTTTCGTTTTTGTTTTAATCGTTGAGTTTTAGTTCAGTGATGCCTGCAATAAAGATATTTGAATGATAAGAAGAAAAAATGAACAAATAAAGACTGTCGATGCATCTTTTGTGGACCATAGATTTTCTTGATCATTCGCACTACATTCTTTTAAACATTGATTTATGAGTGCGGTTGTGCTCTCTCTCTCGCTCTCGCTCATTGATGGTCATCTTTTGCACATGTTTGTTTATCATAGATTGCAATTTTTTCTCAATTCAATTTAGTTTTCCTTATGAAATCCTCATCATTGTAGCATCTTCTCAGCTTCTCTCTCTCTCTCTCTCTCTCTCTCTCTCTCTCTATCTCTCTCTCTTCGACTTTTCTCTATCTCTTCTTCTTTTGCTTTGCTTCCATCTGTATCTCTTATCATTTGCAATGGAAAGGACTGAATTTGGTTTCATTTGGTAAGCGTTTGCATTTTGGTTTTCCTGTAAAGTCCATGATCATGAGAATTTATATTTTCGGTTGAATTTGTTCGTGTGTCTTGTATGTTTGATTGTTTTTGTTTCTCGCATTAAGTTTTTATTTCTCTATTATTCTATATTCTTATTGGTTGGCAATTCATCATGAAGTCAAGCTTAATAGAAATTGAATTCGGTGCGCAATTCTCTCACACATAATCAGATGGTTTGTTTGCTTTGAAAAGAATCGATTTGCCAGTCTGACAATAATTTTGTGGTTTGAATTCAATTCTATCGTTCGTTGCGTCGCATTGCATCCCATTTATAAGATATCGCAGTTCTGAATTTATTAGAAAATAAATGGTAAAGTCGAAATTGTGTTTATCACAGTTGGTATTGAAAAATGTTTATCAGAATAGCAGCAGTTGAGCTGATTGTCAGCTAAACAAGCTTACGGAATTTAATTGATTTCAGTGTTGTGTTGTTTTAGGCATGTGTGCTATTTTCATCATTGCTTTCGACTTTTTATCAATGTCTTTTCCTACACACAAGCAATGATAATGGCAATGAAAATGAAAATCCGGTTCAACTTAACATTTAATGATTTTTTTTTGTTGTTGTTGCTGTCTGTTGTTAAAAGATTATGGTATTAAGCCATTGAAGTGAAGACATGACATGCACTTTCTAACA
>JAQOWM010000879.1:0-35877 GCA_029041755.1 Resseliella maxima | reverse complement strand
ACACAGGCACATACATGAACATTAAATATTATTGAAATTTAAGGAAAATTACTGAACGATTCCGACAAAAAAAAAAACTACAAGGCCCAGCAATATGTGCCCATAAAATGGATTGGATGCTAAGGAAAGTCAATGAAAATGATGGAAATGAATGGCAATAGAATGCTCATTTTACATCCAACTTGAATGATGCATGTGTATTACAATGGAATTTACATGGTTGCACGTATTTCTCGCCACTTGGTTTGTTTTTTATGTCGTTGTTATATTTTTTTTTTGTATGTTCGTTCTTTATATATTTTTGATACCCTTTGGGTGCCATCATAAATGTACTACTTGAAATGGTCCGGTCTAAACCGTTCTTCTGAAGAGACGATATGGTGTCATTTTGTCTCGGCATAAACTTCACAATCATTGTTAAAAACTAACATTATTATTCGTTTACACACATTTCTTTTGTATTATTTCTCAACCATGTCAAGTCATGAATTTATTCGAATATTTACGACGCAATACACATAACATAGATGTGTGTGTGTGTGTGTGTGTGTGTGTGTAAATAAGCAAAAATAGTGTGTCTGCACGTACATGCCGATAGATTGTAATCACGCGTTTTCATAAGTGCTTGAGCAAAAGATTTATTGGAATCAAAGCAGCCCAAAACATCATTAACACGAATACATTCCTGTATGAATCAAATGGATTGAATTCAATGCTTAATTTTCTGAGCAATACAAAGGAGAAGAGGAAAAGGATAAACTTCGCATAAATGCATTTCTTTGAGTCGCGTAGATTACTATTTCGTGGCCTTGAAATTGATGCGGATTTTAAGCCTTTCCGTGATATGTTGTAGACAAGCGGAAATGAACATTGTGTGTATGTTACTTGTGCCACTGTATTACTTAATGTATACTAGTATTATCGCATGCTTATAAATGATGTGACATTTACAAATTTAGTTCCGTTTTAAATTACAGAAAATCTCATAAACGGATTTAGCCTTTTTTTAGCCATTTGTTTGCTTGCTTTCATGATATTTCAAATGTTGTTGGATGCATGCCACAACATACAATGTTTGAATAACAAAACCATTAATTTCCTATAAATATTTCATTGAAACGAATGGGAAAAAGTAGAAGTTGAATTTAATGCGAATTTTGCCAATTTAAATCGCTTAATTTCCTAATTATTGTCGCCCAGACTCCGCCTTCTGTTTCTTTTATTTGATTTTTAATCTCTCTCTCTCTCTCTCTCTCTCTCCTTCTTTCTTTTTCTCATTCTGTCCTCTTCTGCTTTTTTTCCTGGCTTTTCCAATGGAAAATTTGCTTTGCTTTTTAATCAACACTCACCATATACTATATAATATATGAAGAGTTTTTGTTAGATAAATCTTTGCAATATTGGCAAACAAGACTTTCTGTTAACTTAGCACACATCACATGAATGATGCAAGAGAAAATATATTGACTGAAAGAGATCGTTTAGCGAATAATATTGACTGTATTTTACGAGCAATGATGAATGGCTTGGCAATGATATGTTATGTGTGCTTAGCGTGAATGAAACAATCATTTCTTGAAGTAATTAAATTGAAAATGTTTTTGATTTGTGTGCATGTTTTTCTGATAAGTGGATTGATTTTTGTTTTTGGTGAGATCATGATGGAATAAATAAAAAGTCTGAGCTTCAAATAAGAAGAATCGAGAAGATGAGAAAAGCAAAAAAAAAAAAAAGAAAAAACAAAATGATTTCGATGTCAATTTCTAACCACTTAAACTTCGTCCGGCAGACGAAATTCTTTCAACCACATCATTTTTGGCTCTTCTTAAATACATTGTTGTTGTTTTCATTTTCTTGAAATGAAATAAAATGAACAGTCGAATGAGAATATATTTCGATTTTGGTAATTGTGTAGCAGCCAATTAATTGCACAGCCATTGAGCATAATCACAGTTTGCTCTATTTAATTGTGTTTTGTTGTTGATGTTATTGATGAATTTCCTTTTTTTTTTAAATATTCATCCAATTTTATGAAAACGAATCCAACATAATTATCAAGCATACGTTTGTTGTTTGTGATTTGTTATTTGTTATTTGTGGTGTGTGTACAATTTGATTTGTTTATGTGGCATTGAATTTAGCGATACATACGGCAAACCCAAATGACTAATCAAATAGAAAAATGAGTTCGTGCAACATCAAAGAGAAAAAACGCAAATATTCGACGTAGTTTATCTGTTTAAATGCAACTTGACTATATTCAATGGTGGTTACATCGTGCATAACCACGTAACCACAAATATTATCCATTGCTATTCACTAGTATTGCTGTTGTTGTTGCTTCTGTTGTTGCTGTTGCTGTTGTTATTTGTTAGTTTGGATGTTGGCGGTGCAGCGATAGTAAAGAATCGAAATGAACTTAATTGGGCATGTATTGAATACAGATTTGTTCTACTCGATTGAGCGGAAATGTATTTTAAACATAGTTAAACGAATGTGAACTGATTATCAAGCATATTGAATGGAGTAAAACAACGACGACTGAGACCACGAAGACGAAACACATTGACTTATCTCAGCATTATTTCCACAAAGTCAATAGTCATATGAGCCAACCGGATCATATACAGCCATGATGGTGAATATTATGCGGTCCCATACTCTTGAAGAGTAACTCTTCATGCATAAATGCTGTCTTCTAATAAAATACATATTCATGATAGATCAGAAAGTGATGCGTTCTAAGAATAAAATAAAATTAAAAAAAAAAAATACAAAAAACATCATCATGTATCAAGAGTTTATGGTTTGTTGCAACATATAAATAAAGAAGAAGATGATAATAATGCTGGTAAAAGCATCGTCAAGAGTACACGTGTCGTAGAAAAATGTCACACTAGCAATGGTGATAAAGATTCTATTTGGTCTGATGGTTTGTTGTCTTTAAAATCCCATGCGACATTTCGAGGTTAGCGAATTCGGCAATTGAGTTGAAAACCGAACAAAAAAAAAGAAAACAAGCCTTACATAGCTTTTGCCGGCCGCTAAAAACTCTAACCCATTTCATGAATTATTTATGAACAACCACCGTCTGATACTGTCATTTATGTATGGTTATGCAATAATCGGCTCGAGTGATGCCAAACATGCAAATATAGTTGCGTATTTATTCAATGTCTTTTCATCTCTTATTTTCGGGCCATTCATCTTTCTTTGGTTTCGTTTGTATTTTATTTTATTTTATTTTTTTTTTTTTTCTTTTCATTTCTTCTCTTTTGTCATAATAAATCTTGTTTAAATATTCATATTGATCGAGCGCAATATGCCATTGGGCTTAAATGTACTTCAACCTAGAGTTAAACACTGTCACTGTCGGTGTGCAATTAACCGAATTTTGCTTATTGTTCGATTTTCAATTGTTTGCATCCATAAATTTTGATGTATTTACCATCATTGTCTCGCAGTTTGTGCGATTTTTCATTTTTACATTTATACTTTTAAGATTTATAAGCAAACAATAAGGTCTTTTTGTGAAATCTTTGAAATTTTCTCTTTTTTTAAAAATTTTTCTCTTTTATTTTTTTTTTTTTTCGTGCGTTTTTCTTTGTTTTTTCCTTTTGTCCATGTTTCGGATAAAATGATTCACAACAAACCTGTAAAATTTTTGTAAAAATGAAAGGAGTTTGGTGAAAACCCCAATGAAGTTATTTCAATGCACGACATAAAAGGATCTCTTGATCTCGTATTCATTCTGTATATTATTTATTAACATTATTTCCATTTTGAAATAATTCGATTTTCATTATCATGTGTTTTGATTAATAAACATTTTTTAGTGTTTTTTGATTGTAAAGTAAGTGTTGCCACTAATTCGGCTTCGGACGGCCGCGATGGTAATATTAGATGTGCATTTATTGATGTATTTATACATATATGTACTAGAAAATCTATACATTTTGCCAAATCAATGGCAATTAATCAATTCACTTTGGATATTTCAGTGTAATAAATCGAATTTTGGTTTTCGAATGAATCAAGTGCGAACATGATTATGGATTTATGAGCTGCTGGTGCAACATTTACCATTGATTTTTATGTTGATTTCATTTTCGTTAATACGTTAATGATTGTAATTTGGTCAGTTGATTTACTTTTTTTTCATATCATTGTATTTTTGTGTCTTAACTTGAAATGAAAAATGTTTCACCTTTTTTTTAATGTTGTGAAATTTATTTGCGAAAAGAGCGAACGAGCAAAATTTCTGTATTTTGGGAATGAGAGAGCAATGGAAGAGTGAGAGAGAGAGAGAGAAAGAGAGAGAGAGATTTCAATCATCATGATTGGTGTGGTGCGGTTTTTTTTTTTTTTTGAGAAAAATTGGTCTTCAATCTTATTACTCCCGAATGAAATGATTGAAAAAGTAACCCAAAGTAGAATAATATTAAATAATTGTTGTTAGTGTTGTTTGCTTTATCTTTTTACAATGTCATTGCGTTGAAATGTCTTGCGATTTTTCTTTTTTTTCTTGCTGATTTCTAATTTCTGATTTCAATTCTGTCAACTGGAAACTTGGCCGCGGAAAGAATAAATCGGACGGGGAGTCTGCAAAGTGTTCACACTTGTGTATCTGGCGTGTATTTCATCAATTTGGTTTATTTTGGCCGACCTTCGATGAAAGTGATCAATGTTAATTATTTTGATTCCCATTGGAAATTTTCCATGCCATTCAAGAAATGAAATGATTTTTTATATAATTTCAAGCCGAAAAGAAATAATCTCAAAAAATAAATGTAGATTGCACCGAAAAAATTTCCCGTTTTTCTCATAAGAAAATCCAATTTAAATCGAAATAAACTAAGCAAATCATTTCCTACCAAATTAAGACAATTTTTAGTTGAAGATGCTTTGAATATTTGATTTCAAAACAATGCGTTAATAGTGCTCATTTGAATCTATACATTCATATGGAAATCAGTACATTGTATGTAGGATTTAATATTCCTTGTTGTTTGGATATTCGATGTCACATGCCCGCGGCACACTTTTTTACCGTAAAATTAATGATTTACGTCTCGATTAAACAAATATATATACATATTGTGTTCCAACAAGTACAATCAAAATGGAATACGAAGTACAAAAAAAAAAAAAAAAAAAATTAAATTGTTGTGTTTCTTTGTATGACTCTGGCGTACAATTAATTTACTCATAATGTTTGTGAATTTGGTTCGCAAAAAAAATTCCGAAAACTGTGTACGAAATGATGTCGCTACGCATTCCGCAAGTGTTTCAATTCAATGTCTGCAGTGGGAAAGACTTAAATAATGGAAAACGAACAAACAGAAAAAGTAGTGAATGAGCGAGATAAGATGAAAAGATAAAAGAAAACAGAAGAGAAGAGAAAACGAAAAGAAAAACAGATCAACGGCGATTAAAGAGAGCATTTTTGCGCAGTCATATACAAAGCGATGTGACATACACCCAACGAAGAAACAAAATTACAAAAGTCCATTTTGTTGCTTGTTTTATGGCCATCATCAAAAGTATATTCAACGAACCGAGAGCCATGTGTGTGTGTGTGTATTTATTTGATTCGACACCTTCGCTGAAATAAATTTTCGCTGGCTATTTGTAATCACAATAATATTTCAAGTCGTTTGCTCTTATTATTACTGTGGCTTTAATTGATATATGTTCGGACGAATGCTTCATTTTTTTCGCTCTTGCATTTTTCTTTTTATCGTATTTATTCATTGCATGACCCAATTTGCTGTAAACATACAATGCTAAAAGATGAAACGAAACAGAAGAAAAAAAACTGGTCAAGTGATAAATGACCAGTGAATAAACAAATTTGTCATAAATGTACATGTAATCATTACGATGCAAACATTGTAAAATGTACATTGTAAATGCAAATGGAAATATTCGTAACTGAAAAGCGGTTACGTGTCAATCAATCAGTCAAATTTAGCTTGGCTTTTATCAGGTTTAAATTCGATTTTGCATGTGAAGCAAATGAACTTTGCATGTCATGAACTCCGGCGAAATGGATTGTATCTTTTCTTTGCCGTCTTTTTCTTCTTCTTTTTCATTGAACACGCACTTTTGGTTCCTTGAAAAAAAATCAATTGCAATCATTTTTTTTTACGTAAGATATAAAATCCGACACCGGTTGAATAATTTGCGGGCAAATGTTTGCTGATAAATGATTTGATGCGATGAAAAAGTGATAATTTATCAAAGACATCGTCTTTTTTCTCTACTTCTCTCTAGCATGAGCTAGAGAGTTATGAAGCCGCCCGATTCATCCAAACGTATTGGAATTTAAGGTACTCTTGGTTCAGGTACAGATACAGTTACAAATCGGCTACATTGTCTTCAAATCGTAATAATTGTTCATTTAATATGGGAGCCATTTTTGGTCTAACGATTTTCATGCTATCGTTATTTGATAACATTTCCGACCCGGTACATTTTGCCCTTTTGGAAAAAAAAAATAAATTCACGTACCACGGTTAATTTGTTTGAGTAAAAAAAAGTAAAAATGCTTCAAGCTACATTTACAGCGACAAATAAAAACTTCCGAAACAACAATAACTGATAAGTTGTATACTTTGAAAGTCTACATGTCGTGTCAATGATTCCATTTAATATTTTTCTTCGTTATTTTTTTCAAATCAAACATGAGATAAAACAAAACAAAATATTCTTTTAAATGTCAATCGAATATGATGACATTGAGACGAGAAAAAATGAAATTAAAATGTAAATTACATCGTTTGATCGTAATGAACATCGAAAAAGCATCTGTTCTGTATACATTCACAACTTGGGACAGACATGTTCATGTCGTTTTGTTATCAATGCCAACAAATCATTTTCTTCCCCAATTGTATGTTTACAATAAAAGTTTATCGAATGTAACGAATGGAAATTCCTTCAACTCAACGAAATTTCATCTAAACTTTCTCTATTTCTGTGAAAAACCACACAATCGACTATGCAATGTGTGTCTAAATGCAACCAAAAAGATGTGGTAGAAGGATAGAATGAAGAATGAAAGAAAGAGATTGATAGGGGTAGTGAGAGAGTGAGAAAGTGAGATAAAGTGAAACATAGAGAATAGATGTAGGAATGGGAAGAGTATAGGAGAATATGACAGTTATTTTTTTTTTTTTTTTTTTTTGGATATTTAATGGATAGATTAAGAAATAATTGTCATCAACATCTTGAATAATGTGTAAATCGATTCTAATTAATTGCAAAGCTTTCGATAAAATTCAAGAATCCAATGATTCGAATTTCTAATCGAACAATGAAGCAATAATGACATTGCCTCGTAGGCGGATCTGCACAGTGAATAATTGGTGTTTGGATGTTATGTCAATGCTATCGACTAATGTCGATATCAGACGCAAATTAATGAATTCAAATGCCAACGCCTTCTTCCAAAATGCACGAACTTTAACGAATAAGTTCATTTCACTCTGCTTATCGTAGATTATTATTTAGAATTAACATTGTTTCAACACCATTGTGTTAAGAAAGATGTTGAATTTATTCCATAGCCATTCCACAGATGCTGATTTTTTGCATTTTACCAGAAATAAACCGAAAAAAATGAATTTTATTTAATAAAGTACGTACCTGTCAATGGATACAGCACATAAACTATAAACAGACGCTGCAACCGATACCCCTTGAATGTATGGCACAACTTTGCACATAATATTACCAAGAATCCATGCTAAAAGAAATTGTATAAGAAAAACGAACGAAATTTCCATTTAAATTATCATTATAATTACATATAATTTTGAATTAAGATAAAATTCGAAATAGAAAACAAAATACTCTTCTTATTTTGTCTTTTTCTTGTCATCATCTTGAATTTTTCATTTGTGTAAATCGGCACAATATTTATGTATTCAATGATAAAAAAGCATTTCAACAATTCAATCGACTAATTAGATTTCTTTTCATATGTTTCCCTTGAATCGAATGGAAAATAAACAATAAACATTTGAGCTCTGCAAAATGCTCGGAGAAATGCCATTTGGGACTCATTTAATTTTAGTCAATCTGCATTATTTTCCAATGCGCACATAATGAAGTACATCGTTCACTCATTAGCGATTCGTCTATCGTGAGATGGGAAATAGAAAGAGAGAGAGAGAGAGAGAGAGAGAGAGCGAGAGAGAGAGAGAGAGAGAGCGAGAGAGAGAGAGAGAGAGCGAGAGAGAGAGAGAGAGAGAGAGCGGGGGACAGAATAAAAGAGAGAGAAAAGAAAGAGTGAGTGAATAATAAAAAGAAGACAGAGAGAAAAGGGAAGAAATGGGGCGGGAGGTAGGGATAGAAGGGGGGCGGGAGATAGTGAGAGTAAGATTAAGTGAGAAAAAAAAATTGTAATAACATTGCTCATGCAAATGACAACAATTATGTACGATATTTGAATTTTTACTAGAAAATTATGGAGAAATTTTTTTTTTTCTGCTGTTGACACAATATATGTGTCGAAGTGGATAAACAATGCAAACTGTCTGGATACAATGGTGAAAAAGGAAAAAAAAAAACAGCAACAGACAATAAGACAAAATTGTAAGGCACTCGAAATAATATAATACGCTATTATTTCAAGTGGCTATTAGGTCAATCTCAAAAATAAATAATTTACTCTACATATAAACTGATGACGGCACATTTTTGTGTCTCAGACAAATCTGCAACGATCAAAAAATATTCCTTCTGACCGTAGATCTGCCATTTATTCAAATGCACTCAGACTGATGATAAAAAGAAGTCAATTTGAGAAGAGAGAGAAAGAGTGAGCCAGAGAGAGAGAGAGAGAGAGAGAGAGGAGAGAGAGAGAGAGCGTATAAATGTCTGTATGTGTCTCTCTCTGTGTGTACGTTTGAACTTATCAATTGTGATAGTCTGCAATTTGCGTTGCAGACATGTTCTTAGCATTTCACAATCGTATCGTGTACAATTTGTATTTTCTGAAAATGATGCGGCAACAATAATTTTTGCAATATAATTTCGTACATACCAGTATATGTCTGATAAGTTGGGAGCCAGGTGATTGGTAACTGAAAAGTTATAGAGTCATTGTGGCATTTTCACTTTTCTGTTAACGATCGATTTGTCTGTAGGTCCCAAACATTTCAAAAGTTATTTTCTTTATCGCATTTCAATTGTTGAAATCCTTTTTAGCCATACACTTAATACACTTAGATTATTTGATATTCAAATATAAGAACGCAAAAGTTGACAATAATTACATTTTCATCACTCAATCTCAATGGCAAAAGAAAATTTCCATTTTCACAAAAAATGCATAAGTCTCAAAATGAAATATAATGATAATTCCAAATCAATTTATATTTAAAAATAATGATAATGATTTGAATCATTGATTTTATGAGTGTGTCATCTGTATAATCAAACTTACAAATATAAAAAAGAAATGTAAACTGAATATTTTTACATTTAAATGAGATTTTTTTTTCTTTCAAAAGCATTCAAAAAATGTTCAATAATATTTTTCCCATTCCGAAATAAGTTTGGACAAACAGGTTTTGATTGCTTTTAGTCATTGAAACTCACACATCCATACAAACAATTGAAAATTGACTTTAAAAACATTCATGTTCTTGGAATTTGAAATAAAACAGAAGACGAAAAACAAAATAAAAACAAAAAACAAAAAAATTCAACTCAGATTCATGGCCATTTTGTTACGTTAAATCGAATACTTTATAATTAGAGTTTCTTAAATAGACATTTATTCAAAACTTGATATACTCAATGACTCAATAACCCAAATACGCGATTTGAGAAGATGACGATGACTAGGAGGAGGTCGAGAGAAGAGGGAGGGGGCGGTGAAAGAAAGAGAAAAGGGGGAGTATGGTGTTGAAGATGAAAACCCAACATTCATTTTGTTTCGATAAATAATTTTTAACATTTCCAAATAAAATCCAGTTGATTTTATAAAATACGCTCTACCGTTCATAATTATGAATTATGAACTAATTTATTTTATCAACTTTAATTCTTTCAACTTTCTCTTGTCTTTAGTTAAGAATATCATTATTTCAAACAATATAGGAGCAACTGAAAAGCTTTTTCATGGTGATTTTGACCTAATTAAGTTTTTTTTTTTTCTCCACCTTTCTCCTTTTTTCTTTGTTTCTTTATCTTTTTCCGTCATACTCATGTCTTGCCTTTCTCCCGTTTCACTTTCATTTCAAAGGAAATTGAAAACGGAGAATGATCAACAAAGCAAGTTTCACTATGTAAATACAGGCTGGGTAGGATAGTTTGTGTTTTTTTTTATTGTTTTATCCTTCGTTGGCCAATTGTCACCATTAAGATTAAAACCGAAAAGAAAAAAGAGGAAAAAGAGACAGAAAGAGAGAGAGAGAGAGAGAGAGAGTGAGACAAAGAAACCGAATGAAATACAGTTCACGATACAATATTGAATAATATAATTCTCTCTATCGTATAAAAGATCCTTAACACAGCCGCTTGGGTTTTTCCATTATTCAAAGCTTCCAATATCGCCAATATTGTGTCATCATTTCTCATTGCTTGTAGCAGATTTTGTAAGAGATAACGCATATTTTCCAGAAAGGAAATACAAAACATCGATTGAAGTACAAATCACTTTACCGTAGGTTTGTATGCAACAAACAAACACACACACACACACACACACACACACACACACAACCACAAAGATAGAGAAAGAGAGACTGTGGTGTTCGCCGATTCGACGGGTATCCAATAGCATTAAATTGTTGAAGAATTCTAGTGCAGCAGTAATGTTCAAATTAGGTTAAGTCCTTATCTCTTTAGATGGAGAAAAAAAAATGCTACTTTTGCAAAATATGTGTGCGTGAAAGAGAAAGAAAGAGAGAGAGAGAGAGAGAGAGAGAGAGAGAGAGAGAGAGAGAGAGAGAGAGAGAGAGAAAGAGAAATATGGAGAGAAAAGTGCATTTCTTTTTTTATCTCAAGTAGAAGCAGATACTAAATGAAGCGCTGTTGCTAAAAACGTTAAATATGACAAGACTTGATTTTAGTACACATGATACAAACACAAACACACTCACACACATAAATAGAAAATGTTGTTCAATTTAAAAATCCATATTTTCAGCGTTTCGCTTCGATGAAATATATTGTAAGACAAGTGTCTTAAATAATATTACTTTATGAATATAATGCGATAAACAAGCTTCTTAAAAATAAAAAAGCTTTTCACACACACAATCTCCTGCTCTTATTTCATTCTCATTCACATTCACTTTCTGTTTCCTCACTCAATTGGCGGTGAATAAAAGAATTAAGCATTGTACCAATTTTCTCCGTGTTTTCTCTCTCTCTCTCTCTCTCTCTCTCTCTCTCTCTCTCTCTCTTTCTCTTTTGTCTCTGACTTGAAAAGGTGTAATAAGATGAGCTCAAAAATGCATCTGTTCGTATTTCAAATAGGTTTTAATTATTAATTCAATGCCTAATAGCAGATCTAATAAAAGATTGAAGTGATTGTGAAGAAAAGAGGTGCAAATTCTGCGTATATTTACAATATTTTTCAATTGCACGTGATGATAAAGATGTTGGATGTGTAATGAAATTGCCGCTTAATTCCGTTGATGGATGGCATCAAGGTGAAAACACAAATTTATATTCCGTATTCTCCCTATCTCTACATCAAATACTCTATCTATTTCGGCGGCTCTGTTTTCCTTTTTGTCTTTTCTGTATCTCTACATCTATCAATGTATTCGTCTCTTTTCACATTTCTTTTTCCCTTTGGATTCCGCAACCTATCTTAACTAAACGACAAAACGTTTGTCCAAAAACGAGACTTCTTATATACATTGAAGCGCATGTATATAATAGTAAATGTCTCGTTCACATATTATTATTTATGATACACGACAAAATGCTATTTCCACTGAAAATGGAACAATGTTAGCAACGAATGGGCAAAATAAATAAGGGAATAAACAGGGAATGGCATGTATGTACGTGTGATATGCGTACGATAAATACGTTCATAAATGAATAACATGAAATGAAACATTAGTCAGTGAATGTATCGTTGTGCTAGGCCAAATAGTTTTCTTTCATTCTTTTTTTTTTCCCGGTATATCATTAAATTGCATGACCTAGAAGCGATTTATTATAATTTAATGGAGGTGGCGGGGGGGAGAGGTGGGTGGTTAAGAAGAAGTAGAAAAAAATTGATGAAGAAGGAAATTTAGGTTGAACCCATAATTATCGCTAACACATTGAATATACATTCCCTGCACACATACACGAAAAAAAAAAATCCCACATTTTCCCAGCATAATAACTCCAAAATGGTATTGATTGCATTGTTTCGGAAATGAGAAATAAATCCACCAAATAAATGGATGAATGAATGGCACCGCATGTTAGTAAAAATGAAGGCTCGCAAATCACGAATGAGGGCAGATCAAATGGATTTTCTACAGATTTCATTCGAATTAATTTAATAATCCAGTTTGTGATATTAATCATATCTAAACATCGATGGTATGGATAGAGCCGACCATTTACTCGAATAAATTTCCAAAATATACATTCAGTAGTTATCAAATGATAAACAACAGATGGATACTACCACCTGTTCCAATTTTATATCTTCTCTCAATCAATATGCAACGAAATATGATTGTTTTCTTTTTCTCAGCTTATTCCCCTATTTTATTTGAATTTAATCTATTGAAACGATTGTTGAACATTGGCACACTTTATCAATTCATGAATAAAAACAAAATAAATGGAGATTTCATTGGAATACGGGAGTGGCGGCATCAACCAAATTCTTTTAAATGACATTCTTCTTGGTCTAAGTTTACTATGATGGTTGTTGGTGTTTTCGTTTTTTTTTTTTCTTCGTATTTTTCCCTAAATTGTATTCTCGATTTCCATCTAACTTGGTAGTGCGATAGTCATTGGTTAGTCTTCGACGTGATATTTGTATATTACCAAGAAAATGGGAAGCAACGAAGTGAAAATGAAATAAATATGTATGTATACCATCCTGACCTCATTAATTTATGGAGCAAGAGCACAGGCTGCTTATAAGATCGGTCTTCTATGTGCTACTTTGGCATAGGTGTTGATATAAAGATACTGTCAACAAATAACCCACCATAGCACATATATCGCATTAAATAATAAAAAAAAAAACGTTGCTATTTTAGCACTTACACACTATATGTATACACACACACACACACACACATACACATACACACATACATACACCGAAGTATACAAACAATCAAATTGTTCAAATAACTCAACAAATTCATCAAACTAATCTAGTCACACAGAAAAAAACCAAATTCCTCCTCACATTCCAAATCAGTCTTATGAATTCAGAAATATGTTTAGCACAAATTTCATAAAACACCAAAAGTCCTATATTGCGCTGTGTGTGTCTGTGTATGTGTGTGTGTGTGATCGCTTCTGCTTTTTGATGCAATATTTTGAAATATGTCTTTTACATTCGAAATATTTCTGTGTCAATACCTCAGGGATTTTTATTTCTGACAAACATGTTTCCACTTCATCATGTACAGGAACAGAAAACGGAAAAAGAAAGAGTAAAAATTGCAATGATAAAACGTTTTGTTGAATTTTTAAGGGAAAATAAGTTTAAGATCGAACGGACATTGTCGATGACCTTCGGTTTGGACATTTATGCGATTTTCTTTAACTCACCATACAATTTGTATCATATATACACATCAATATCAATATATATGCAATAGATCTGGATGATTTTATTTAGCATGAAAAATGTGCACATTTTATTCGAATTGATCACTTACAAAGTAATTTTATACTTTTGAAATTGTTTCGATTTCAAAACAATTTATCACCATTAACAAGTACATTCCAATGTACAGATGTGCCATTAATACTTTCAATTATTTTGTTGTTTATTTAAAAAAAAAAAAAAAAAAAAAAAACACGAAAATAATGAAAAATAACCATCCTAAATGCATTTAAATAAAAATACATATTTCCAATTGTTTTCAGGCTTTTTGATGAAAAACTTGCAACAACTAATGAAAAAGTTAAGTGACTATTAACTTCAGTATTAATAATCGAAGTTAATTCTAGAAGCTAATACTTACTTAATTTGTTCATTATTTGTTGCAATTTTTACATCAAAAAGCCTGACAACAGTAGAAAATATATATTTTTGCTTAAATTCACTTAAAAGGATGATGGATTTTCATCATTATTTTCGTTTTTTTTTTAATCAAAAGTATTAATGGCACATCTGTATTTCAATGCATAAGAATGTATCGATTTAAATAGAAAAATTATTGTTTCACAAGAATATAGTGTGCATTCGAACAGGTGATTTGTATGAGACGCTCCTTCATCATCATTTTACTTACTATTGCTTATCTGATTATGGGTTGGAACAACAGAGTTTTATTCATTTTTGTCACTCGTCGTATTGGCATATGATATTTACCAATAAAGGTAAAACAAATACACAGTTGGATTGCATGAAAAATTACTCATGAACTTAAAATGTGATGTATTGCAAGCACCTCAACACCAATGAAATGAAAGAAACAAAATATGCACCGATCAAAATTAGAGGAAAATATGAAATGAGGGAAGAGAGGTAAGTAAAAGAGAGAGAGAGAGAGAAGGAGGGCTGGAATGAGAAAAGGAAAAATGGGACAGAAAAAAAGTGAGAGAATCGTATGATACAAAGTGAAATCGTTTATAAGCTTCAGGACATTGAAAATCGCATTGTATTTTCCTTCGGGAACTATCCTTGACCCTTAATCGAGATGTAGCACAGAAAACATGAAATGAGTAAATAATCGTTAAAGCATACAACAAAGATCGTAGTAGAAATAGTATTATTGACCATAGTTTGGACCGGGAATTGAAATCATATTCAAAGTAATGGACAATGCCAAGATGGATACGAAATCGAAATTGAAAGTGAGAAAATCCAATTCTACATCTTAATTACAAGTCAAAATCCAATATTGTTGTTTCTTTAGATTCGACTCACTCTTTTTGTTGCTCTCGCTCTCATTCTCTTTCTCCTTTCCTTTATCTATCTTAATTTATCTTTATTTCTATTATTATTACAATATTATTATTTTTTTTTTTTTTTTTTTTCTTCAAATAGCCGAGTGAATGGCAACACTTGAGTGCATTTTCCTTCTGTTCGCATTTTTGCTTCTCATCGTATAATGAAATATTCGAAAGCATTATTTAATAGAGCTTGCTAACAGCACATTTCAAGCTGCCTATGTAATCAGAATATGGGTAAAAACATCTAACCTTGACACGATTTTTGACAATACACATATTTTAAATGCAACTGCAGCACTCAAATCGCCTCCAAAATAAAAAGTTCAACGAAATATATACAACCGCTTATAATATGCATACACACACAGGCACACACACATTTATTTATTTATTTTTTTTATTTTTTTTTTTTTTCCTCTTTTCATGTGTATGACAATGAGAATGCAATATGCTTTGGTAAACGGTGCGCTCGTGTGTGCACACAACCATCACACGCACAAATACATATTATACCGAACCATCGTATCGCATACAATGTGCATCATACTACACATAAAATGCCAAACAATTTCAATGCATTTTGAAATATATTTGACGAATAGAAAAAGAAGAAGAAGAAGAAAAACAAACTCAACAACACAAATACACACATTTCTCAGAAGGCTAAAGTGGCAGAAAATTTACTATATTCCGCTGAAAGGAAAACACACTCTCAGGCGCGTGCCAAATAACAAAGCAATCGAATGAGCCACCTTCAACCCACTGATGATTAGTATTTGTTTGCAAAAAAAAAAAAAAAAACAAAAAAAAAAAACAAGACGACGATTAGTCAATGTTTGTAATCAATAAATCTGACAGAAATGCCATCAACAAATGAGGTCTTCTATTTTTTCGTGACAAACATTGAAATTTAAAAAAAAAATTTTATGTTTTCACTTTAATGTTTTTTTTTTTGTTTTTGTTTTTGTTTTTAAACAATTTAAATATTTCATTAACAAAGCACATGTTTTTCATTCATTTGAGAAGGATTTAATGAAATGTAAATCATTGGATGTGTGGTTTGAATTTAAAATTGCAATTATATTATCATAATGAATTTATGGAATAAATGAAGAATATATAAACTATAGTTTCTTATAAAGTCTCTGCTGAATCTCTCCTCGAAAATGACCTGATTTTGTGTAGCCCAATTTTTTTTATGTCTGGGATAGCTAAACAATGGAAAAGTATTTGAGACATTTTATTTAAAATTCTTCCAAAAAAAAAAAAAAACAACAACAAAAAAACAAAAAAAAAAAAATCCCAACGAAAACTTTGTAATCTTTTCGATTGCAAACAAGTTATGGCCGTAGTAGAATATGAAAGAGATTGTTGTTGTTTTTCGCTTCGTTTAAATTCGTCGAGTATGCAGTGAATTTTGTGAATTTTAAAGCTATGTATTTGAAGCGCGGCATATAGTAAACAAGCACCAAAGAAATGGTACAAGCACACGTTTGTGCAATGGTTCACCATAAGCTTATAATCGCACGTCGCTGAGTAAAGCATACGGGACTCGCATCAAAATGTATATAAGGTACATTTTGCATTTTCATTCCTCGTTACTTACATTGGGCTTTTGGTCTCTCCATTTCTCCCTCGCACACATGCACACTTGTCTATCTGCTTTTCTCTCTCACTCTCTCTCTTTCTCTTTTACTTTTGACTGTTCTCTTTCAACACATGCACATATATATATTCACATAAAAAGCGACACATACAAAATCGTAAATATACGATGAATGCTCTCATCGCGTTTCCGTGTGTATATTCGAATTCAATAGTATGTGCCACCACTTGAAAATAGGTCATCGATCTATATTTTCTCCTTGTTTCCTTGTGCTTTGCATATATATATATGTGTGTGTATGTGTTTTCATTGCTGTTGTGGCCCGTCGTTATAACTTTTCTGCAATTGTACACGCTTCCTGTTTTTCCCCCCCCCTCATCCAGCTTTAATATTTTCGTCCCTGTCTGCTATCATCATTTCGTAGTAATGTGTAAAATCTTATATTTTTTACGAAATATTTTTATATATCTCACTTTGTATATTAACATATACAAATGTTTTATGTTTAACATCATTACACAAAATGTGCAACATAATGGAGCACTTAAATATCTGAGTGTGTGAATTTTGCAAAACGTAACGAAAATCGGAATAGCATAGCAAAACAGTCGAATTGTAAGTGAAGGAATGAATAGCCAATTTCAGCCCAAGAACCAAACCATTTGGGAATATACAACAATTGCAGTCAGGCAAATTGCAGTCTTTGCCCATGTATTTTGCCCCTCTAGCTCTTCATCATCTCCTTTTTTTCATTCTTCTTTTACTTCTTCTTCCCCCTCTCCATTCTCCCTTATACTTTCCCTCTTCTTCTTCTTCTTCTTCTTCTTCTTCTTCTTCTTCTTTTTTCTTCGTTTATAATAATTGGTGAAGCCGACCATCCAATCAAATAGACTGATCAGCCTTGCAGTCGTCGCAATCAATTAAATGGGTTTTTAAATGAAATTCTTGAAAAAGTTCTTTGTGCGGCTGGTTTGATGTGGTGTGTTAGTGTCAGGCAAAGTAATGAAGTAAACTATTGAATTTACATAAAATATGATATAGACAGGGCTTCTATTATCTTATTCGCATTCAATGCAGAAGTAGTTTTTTTTTTGTCGTCTTCTCTACTGTTTGGTTTTGTTATTTCTCCTTTTATTTCCCTAGGTACATTTAGATGTAGATATTTTGGTATTGTATTTCATTTTGCAGCCATCATTTCAATACAGATTGTCTGGCTTGATAGTAGTATAAATATTTATTTGATCATATTGTCGAATTGTTTGCATGCTGCTCAATTCTTTAATGTTAAAATTGTTTGAAATGGAAAATTGCTTGCGTGCCTCTCTATCTCTTTTCTTGTGTGTATATTTGTTTGTTTGTGTTTGTGTTTTTGTATTAACATGTGCAAAAGCATCAAGCAAACTAACGAGTAAATCGATCACAAACGTTGCCACTCTGTTCGTGTGCGAAATGTTTTTATTTTTCTTCTACCATTGATTTACTATCGATACAAGCGATAATATATAGAGTGAAAAAAATCCATTTTATTCAACATTGCATATTGCACACAACAACATTGAACAAAGAACGAAAATATATATATATATATTAGGGTGGAGCGATTTTCAAAAAAGCCACATACTTTAATTTCTTATTTTACATGCAAAAACAAACAACTTTTGTTCTGAAGATATTTGGTTTCCACTTATTCCACTTCAGCACAATTCCTTCAAACATGATCATTTTTTGCCTTATTTCTCACAAATTTAACTGAAAATTGCACAGATTCATGCCTTGTGCAACATGTTTTCCTAAGTATTTTTGGACGCTGAATCGATTTGAAGTATAAAAAATACAATAAAGATATGTCTAAATAACTAAAACTGATGAAATGTGTGATTTTCAGATTACTTGGGGTCGATTAAATTATGAAAATATCATACGTTTCATATATGACCATTCGCATGTTTTCTTCACAAAAACTTAAAAAGGTAAAAAAAAAACTCAGCTCATTCCCATTAGGGTGCACCAAAATGTACATTATACAACAAAATCGATGCTCACTTATGCTAGGATTGTGAGGTTTGGTGTAGAAAGAATGTGTGCAAGGTTTCAGAGCGATGGGATACCGGCAAGTATGTTCAGAAATTTTTTCAAAATCTCAATGAGAAAATCGCTTATTCTATATATGTTTTTAAAGTAATTTTTTTCGCTAGATCCATTGCTGGAATCAGATTTTCAATTTTTCCAGTATTTGGGGACGTTGGAGGCCCAAATATCCCAAAAATGGCAATGTTTCAGACAAAATTTGCACATTTTGGCGTTCAATCAATAGAAATAAATATTTTTTTTAAAATATAAAGAATTTTCCAAATTCTGCGACCCAAAAAACATATAATAACCGTATTTATTTTGAAATTTGCATTAAAAAAACTTGAATTCCATACGATAAATCAATTTTCGAATTTTTTAGAATTAGATTTTCACCAACATTTCATTAGTTTTAGCTATTTAAACATATCTTTATTGTATTTTTTTATGCTTTAAATCGATTTAGCGTCCAAAAATACTTGAGAAAACATGTTGCACAAGACATGAATCTGTGCAATTTTCAGTTAAATTTGTGAGAAATAAGGCAAAAAATGATCATGTTTGAAAGAATTGTGCTAAAGTGGAATAAGTGGAAACCAAATATCTTCAGAACAAAAGTTGTTTGTTTTTGCATGAAGAAAAAGAATTTCAATACCCGTGAGTCGTACATAGCTATTTTAAAAATCGCTTCACCCTAATGTGTGTATATATAATCAATAAATCTTTCTGATATATGGTTCAGTTATTTTATTTGCACCAGATGCATTCGATGCTTGCTTAACTCATTAACTGTTGACTTTTTTTTTCTGAAATGGATAAAAAATGTCCCATTTCAAATGCAAAAATCATTTTGAACGAATTGAGGAAAGAAAAATAATCACAAATTTACCAATCGATTATTCTTCATCCTTTTTTGTTCTTCATTCATTTATAAATAAACATTTGCAAATTGAAAATCGAACAGTTCAATATCCCGTTTAGATATTTCAAATCGATTTGCAAATGGCATGAGTTTATAATTTAGAACATGCGTTCCACATGGCCAAATAGACAAATTCCAGAGAATATATATCGAATCGAACCCGATTCATGAATTATTATATCGAACGAAGAGAAAAGTAAGAATGAAGAAGAAAAAAAATTGCGAAAAATATTTCAGTGCGCTTGCATAGATGAGATTCACAACGCAAAACGACATAGAATAAATAGTATTAATACGATATTGAGTGAGAGTTACTATATACTTGACGAACAGTTCATATCATTCGTCTTGCTTTGTTTTTTTTTTTTTTGTTTGCTTTTTTCCCTTTTTCCGTTCAGCAGCCACAAAATGCATAATATACCTGCGTGGAAAAGCCATGGGAAAAACTTTCTACGGTAGGTCATCGGCACACACTGGCGACCTACTTTTTTCCTACTCAATTGCTGTTTTCCATCATGTGTTATTTATCACGAATACATTCGTGCCATCGCTCATACAACCAGACTATTGTTGGTGTATATTGTGTGTAATATGTGTGTGTGTGTGTGTGTGTGGCATTCGGTATTTTTCGGAATATGTGTATATTCTCATTTTATCTCTGTTTGCGTTTTTCGAATGTTGTATACAATTTGGGTGGAATGTAATACATAAGGCCTCCTTCTTATAATGGATATGGGTACGAAATAGCGGAGTAAGCTTACTATTTTACATATAGTTTGTGTGATGGCTGGCTTTTATTCACCTGTGTATATTCAAACTGCATTTACAACTAAAACGAGTAGTAGAGAGTGTGAGTGAAAGGGAGAGGGTGAGAGAGACTGGAAAAGAGTCAGAGTGCGAGAGAGAGAGAGGGAGGAGAGGAAGGGAGGGATAGAGAGAAAGAAGAAGGGAGGGAGGGAGAGAGAAAGGGGAGGGAAAGAAAAGTGAGAATGTGAGCGAGCTAGAGTAAAAAAAAATGAGCCCAAAAAGATAGAGAAAGAAAGAGATAAAGAAGAACAAGCGAGTGACCATGTACTGAAGTATGCATTTGGCTCTTTGGCTGACTGGCTGCCTGACTGCGAAGACTACGGATCATGTTTTGATTGTACCTCTTTCGCCCCATTAACATCTAACACTGAAAAATGCTATGGCCTGTCTATCCATATGTCTTCCATCGCGACAAATTGAAGTGATTGCGCGCTTGTATATGAATTTCATGTTCACTTTCACCCCCTCCCAATCACACAAACAAACAAATATTCAATATAAAAGAGGCATGCAGTTCGAATTGGATTTGTTCTATGTTTTCTCTAATTTTTACGACATTTGTTTACCCACCGTGGCAATGGTGGACAACCGTTAATACTAATATTTCCAATATACCGTTAAGTATGCAACATTTGTTTGGTAAGACGATAGAAATAATAAAAGCAACAACATCAATATCTAAAGCTGCAGCAACAACAACAAATCTATCAACAGTCACAACTGAAAATTAGCTTTTACTATTTCATAGATTGTTTGTTGGTTTTGACCGTTTATGCGCTTTTCAAAATATTCTTTTTAACATTGTGTATGTGTTTGTGCACACTTTTGTACTGTACATTTATTATGTAATTGTACATAATTGTTTATTTTTTCTTTTTTTTTTTTGACGCGATGCTTTTTAAGTTGAAATTTGTAATTGTTTATCCAGTTTTTCTTTTATTTTCCATTTCCTTTTGATTTCAATTTACTTCGTTGTAATGAAATTGTCTTGAGTGATTTTTTATAAATACAAGTAGAAAAAAACAGAAAAAGAAGAAGACGAAGAAGAAGAAAAGAGGGAGTTATAGAATAGAGAAAAAAATAGATCAATCAAATGCATAAAAGCCGATTTTCTATAGAATAACACTTCACGATGCAACTCAACGATAACAATTATATAGTTCAAGGTTCTCACAGAAATGAAAATGGAAAATGCCTCTTTTCGATTTGCTCATGATTTTAAATCATATTTGCATTATCATTTATATGAGTTCAATGTGTATGTGCATAGAATTTTCAATCTTCTTCGTTTGTTCTTTTTTTTTTCATTTCTTGTTCAACTGAAATTTTTCGGTGAAAATGGAATGTTAGTAAAATATGAAAAATACTTACGGACAAATATATTACTCATCAGTGTGGCCGGTAAACAGAATACTATGACCAAAATATCAGCAACGGCTAGATTCACTATAAAATAATTAGTAACGGTTCGCATTCGTGGTGATCGCAATACAACCGCTATAACAAAACTATTCCCGATTAAACCAACGATAAAAACTATCACATAAGCCACACAATAAACGGCCGTTAATGTCACCGAATGACGATACAGAAGCTCAAATTCTCGATTCGTTACATACGATTCATTATCGGATGACTGGCTATTGGTTTCCTATTGTTGAATTCAATGAAAAATAAAAAATTAAAAATCATTTTCCATTGGAAATTCAATATTTGGAATGGAAACAAGGCAAAGATAAATGAAACTCTCCATATATTAGTGAATGAAACATTTGTAAAAAGAAAATCAAAATTTAAAATCACATTGAATCGTATTGCGATCAAAAATAATGAGATGACTTACATTCAAATCTTCGTTAGCTATGTTAAAATTTCCTATTTGTGTATCTTGCAATCGAAGTGTTGCCGCTTCGACCAATGGATTAAAAACTCTCTGCATATTTATAGGAATGCCCATTGTTTTAACGTCGCTATTTATTTCAACCATTTTGATTGACTGATCAGTATTTTATTCAAAACCATTGAATTTTATCCAACGAACTATTTTGTTAAATTGTGTGTCTTCTTGGTTCCTTTTCAATTTGAAACGTTTATTATGTGATTTGATTTTTAAGAAGTTTTTTTCTGTTTAAACTATTTTTGTGTTTCTTTTTTTTTTTTTTTTTTTTATTTTAATGCAAGTGATTTTTTTTTTTATTTATTTATTTATTTTTTTATATAGAAAAATTCTTGTTTTAGTGTATGAAAAAACTGGGTCTATTATTTTTGCATGAGTTGTTTTGTTTTTCAATGATAAGAAAAAAACAAAAGTTTTTACTTTTGGAAATGGGAAATTTAAAGTTTCATCAAATATGTGTGATACCAATGATGAACAACCGTTAGAGCAGCAGACATATTACAGTCGCGTCATAGCCGATTGTTGAACTAGACTGAGAGTGAAATCAAAATGTTTGCATATAAATTGAAAGAAATGATTCCGTAAAGTTCAAATACCCTGCTTGCTTCGAACGGAACAAGCAAGCAATAGCAATGACACGGATGGAGTAGAATGTGGATTGGATTGCGCGCGCAATCACTTCCACATACTGTTTGAGATGAGAGTAGCAGCAGTAGCAGTAGCAGTAGCAGCAGCAACAGCAACAGCAACATCAGAAGTATAGCAGTTCAAGTTGGAGCAATGTGGATTTTGTGGTTGTTTTTGATAGTTTTGAACCACGGCCAACATTATTGGATGATAACACGGTGTATATGTATCTAATACGACTAGTAGTAGTATCTATGTACATATTTGACATAGGCCTAACAAAAAAATTGTTGTGCACTCTCTCTCTCTCTCTCTCTCTCTCTCTCTCTCTCTCTCTCCTCTCTGTTCGGTTTCATGAAAATCGTAAATCAAAAACAATGCCAACTTCCAACAGTTGTGCTTGTGCAAAAGGTCTTCAGTTGATTTCATTATACTATCTTTCACATATTTGTATAGAGTGCTCTAGTTCAACGGTTTTGTACGTTTTGCCTGGCACATGTTCCATTAGGTCGAATGGCGGAAAACATGAATCTTATGCCCATCATATACACGGAACCATCGAATCGTTTGACATGTGTTTTGAAATTTGATCTTCATTTGAACAGCAAAAAAGAAAATAGAATTTGTGAAACAAAACCAAAACCAAAACGGCAAACGAATTATCACACTCGTACCTCTAAACTCACATACACAAATGTTCTGCAATCGCAAAGAGAAATGTTGCAGTTTGATTTTTATTGGATGTGATTAAGCTCAAGGTGGCACCAAATCGATGCAAACTAAACCGATCGAGAAATTATTTCTAGTTCATACCAACACTCTATGGCATTTTTGAATTGAGTAAAACACGTTCAACTTTCACGATAAAATGGATTTTGGCTATATACAAAAGTGTGTTTTTCTTTTTGTTCTTTTCATTTATTTCTATTATTAATAAAATTACTACATAAATCTATTTATTAAAGTTTACTATTACATCCGTGGCAGTTTTTGTTATCATTCTTCGTGATAATCGCATATATCCAGACACGGGGTCATTTCCGAAATATTTCACTTCGATTTCTTGACCTACTTCGATTCCCAATGCTTTCGGATTTGAGAACTAATTGAATGAAAAAAAGACGAAAAATGAAAAAAAGGAGAAAGCGAATGATATAGAAGTTATTTTTGGCGTTGGAAGGATAAATATTGAAAGAAAAAAAGTAAAATGTCCTACAGAAGGAATTTCTTTTCGTCCCTTCTGCCATTTATACTTACGATTCTACTATCCAGATGTGCCACATGGATAAATGTTGGTTGCATTCCATCATATAGCGTGACCATCACACCATTTTCTTTCATTTCAACAATTTTTGCTACATAAATTCCGCCAAATTCTAAATTTGGTACTGCCTTTGACGCTAATAGCTCTTCCATAATCACTTCTGCTTCATTTAATGACATGGGCGATGGCGCAAAAATATTAAATACATTCGGTTCGGTTTCAGTTAAATTTACGCCTGTTTCCAAAAAGATTCGCTTTACATTCATTCCACCTGGCCCAAACAATTGGCTACGTTGCGATGGTTCGATTTTTAGAACTTTTGTCACTGGCCAACAGTCTTTTCGCAATTTTCTCGGTGTGGCTATGCATTTATGCATAAGATCTAAAATTTTATTCTTTGGCTTAATCGATCGTTCAATGGTTTCTTGAACAACTTTCATTGGTAAACCATGCGTTTTAATATCGGCTTGGATTGCTGTCAAACCTTCACGTGTTGATGCAATTTTCATATCCATATCGCCGAAATAGTCTTCTATACCCTATTTCCAAAGTGAGTAAGAAGAAAAAAAAGATATACAAAATTCCTCTTTGCATGTTAATCATGTGTTTACGTATACAAATTGCTGTTTTAAAAGCGAAAAAAAATTATTACTCACTAGAATATCTGTTATTATTCGATAGTCAAGTAATTCGGCTGGATTCTCCGGATTATATTTAGTTACTAAGCCCATTGCAATGCCAGCGGCTGGCGCTGAAATTGGTACACCTGCATCCATTAAAGCCATTGATCCAGCACAAACGGTTGCCATTGAACTTGAACCTAAAATTCAATGTCGAAATTTGTTTAATTGACAAAAAAAAAATTTTAAAAAAATTGCAATTAATATTGATTCTCTGCATACCATTTGATTCCAATACTTCAGATGTTAAACGAACAGTGAATGGATAGTCTTGTGATAGAATTGGTAATAGACCTTTTTCAGCTAATGCACCATGGCCAATTTCACGTCTTCCAACTGCTCCAACTTTGCCAATTTCACCAGTTGCATACGGTGGAAATTCATAATGAAGAAAGAAGTTTTTCGATTTAACACCCCTGAGTGATAAATTGAAATGAAATTGAAAAGAAAAATAAAATGAATGTATTTAGACTGGAATTAATTTT
The DNA here is from genome assembly GCA_029041755.1 of Resseliella maxima. Classification (NCBI taxonomy): domain Eukaryota; kingdom Metazoa; phylum Arthropoda; class Insecta; order Diptera; family Cecidomyiidae; genus Resseliella; species Resseliella maxima. The sequence goes on along the minus strand of JAQOWM010000879.1, from coordinate 10,402 downwards.
GAATTACTCATCGATAGTATTCGAATACCTCTAGATTGGAATGAACATTGATAATACACTTACGTATTTATGGATGATAATGTGTCCAATTTGATGGCACTATCAATGGAATCTAACGATACGGTGGCCATAACTTGGGTTTGACCACGTTGAAATAATGCTGAACCATGCAATGGTTCATGCAGATTCACCTCACAACTAATTGGCCGAAGTTCATCCAGTGCTCGTCCATCGCATCGTTTATTCGCAAAAATTAAATCGCGGAAAATATCCTTTACTATTTTATTAAATTCATTAATAATGATTGACACTTCAACTGTTGGATAACTCGACCGTACACGATTCACAACATCTTCCCGTACCATTTTGACAGCTTGATCTCGACTAAATTTATCATGCGTATAATTTTGAAATATTTCATTCAATCGCATTTCACACATTGATTGAATTGCCTCAAGTATTTCCGGATCAACTGGATCGGGAACTTTAAATTCACGTTTTATTTTACCATGCTTTATTCGAAATTCATCAATTGCATTACAAATTACTTTGCACGCTTTCGATCCGGTATTAATTGCTTCTGAAACGGTGTGCAATGGAAGTGCATTTGCTTTTCCTTCAATCATAACAATTAATTTATCTTTTGTTCCTGTTACAACTAAATCCAATGACGATGATTGCAATTCCAAACGTGATGGATTCACTATAATTTTATCATCAATTAAACCTAAACGTACTGCACCAACTGGCCCATTCCATGGTATATCACTTATTGCTAATGCAAATGATGCAGCATTTATGCTAAGCACATCTGGTGAATATAATGAATCTAATGCAAGCATATTACAAACCAATTGCGTTTCATAATTGAAATACATTGGAAATAGCGGACGAACCGATCGATCAATTAAACGTGACGTTTAGTTTTTAAATTTTATTCATTTAATTATATAAATATATAAAATTTCGCGCTCAGAAACGCCCAGTTCACGACGCAGAAAATTCGTTGGTATTCGTCCGGCGGCTGCATATTTTTGTCGAAAATCAACCGTTAATGGCATAAAATTGGTGGCCGATGTGCTGGGTGTATCTCTTGATACGGCTGTCACCATCATTGATGTATTTCCCAATTCACATACACCGGTTCCGTTTGCAAATCGTGCATATTTTCCTGTTGAAAATTTTAGTCTCTTACTATTAGATGTGTGTGTGTTTATGTGTTTGTGTGGGATTCATATGGAGAAAATGGAAAATAAACCGATTAGAATGTTATCAAAACATAACCACACAAAATTAATTTGGTAAAGTAACAACACTTACTCATTATCAAGATTTACCAAAATTGATTTTTCTTTGTCAGTTGTAACTAATGCATAGCTCGGATGATTTGAACATTTTCGTATAGAATGATTAAATTGAAAAAACGGTAAATTTTTTACACTATTTACACGAAACATGATGAACGAGCAACGCATATAGACTTTTCAAAACGTGTATACTAATGTGCAAATGTGACAGTTTATTGCGGCATTGGCTCAATTTCCATTGAAATGTCAAAGACATACACAAATACATTGAAACATATGCATAAACAATCATATCTCCGTACAAAACAAATTCACCGGCATTTTTTCAAACTTCTACAAAGCATTCTATCATTTGATTGGAATGAATTACAAAATATTATGAAACAATAGAAATATATTCATTTCAATAAATCAATTTTATGGCCACTCAGGTGATTACGTTTGGATATTTGGTAATGCAGATGATGAAAGTGATTTTAAAGTTTGCATGTCACAACTTTCAAACAATTAAAAATGAACAATCACATTTGATCCAATTTTTTTTTTTTTTTTTTTTTTTTAAAAAAAAAAACATTTTTTTTAATAAAAAAAAATTTTTTTGATTTTTTTTTTTTAGTTTAAATTTTAAAAATTTTTTCATCTTTAATTTTTAAAATTAATTTAAAAATTTTTAAATTTAACCCTTTTTTTTTTTTTAATTCTTTTTTTTTTTTTTTAATAAAGAATTTGGAATTGGTTTTTTATGCGAATTATACAATTTATGCGTATTTTCAATCTTTGCAATATAATATTCCCCTATATACTCAAATTGCTTCATCGAAGAGAACTTTTTTTTGTTTTTTTTTTTCTTCAAATGAATCTATTCCGTTCAAATAAAACCTGAATTCTTTTGCATTAGTTGTCAAAGGGAAAACAGTTGAAAGCACAAATTGAAAAAAATTGCGGCATCGGCTACACAGCTGACGAAATTTTTCGTGTAAATGTCAAGCATTCTAATAAGATATTATAACAGAGTACATAACGATACAAACAGAAATATCAAACAAATAACCGAAGTCAGTGCAGTGAAGAAGAATTCAAAACGAACATCGCAAAAAAAAAGAATATTAAAGAACAGTTGTTGAGGTTTTCAGACGAAGTTTTTTTTTTTTTTGCTTCAATTGATAAAAAGAAAAAACATGACTGAATGAATATTGTTAAAATGGAACATCGTGAAAGTTATCGTCAACAACAAGAAAATGAATTGGAAGTTATTCAAGTAAGTTTCATTTCATTTACAATAATGACAAAATGTGACAATTGATTTACCGTTAACACGGTGCACAAAGAAAATCCATTTGACAAAATTGTTCAACAAAATCATTTGTTTGTTTGTTTCGAATTTTTCTAGTCAATTTTTGGTAATGATGTTCGTGATTTACGTGACAAACGAAATGCATCATGGAGACCACTGGACATAATGATTACATTATTGCCACAAAAAGGTTCCTCTGGCATACATGAAGTATATACAAAATCTGATTTACATATCGTGTGCCCAGCCAAGTATCCAAAAGTGTAGGTTATGTTTAATTTATGATAATGCAATCATATATTCAAATATTAATAAATGTTTATTGATTTGTGTGTATTCATTATGGTGCTGATAACGCAATATTTATCCATATGGTTTATTGAATAAGGAAAATGTTGAACATATTGAATACAAAATCGAAAAATAAAATCAATTTTAATTAAAATCAATTGTTTTGCATAAAGGTCGCCAAAGATTTCGTTGAATGAAACGAAAGGATTGTCTGATGTTCAGAAAATGGAATTGTTAAAAGAGCTAAATGTTTTGTGTGAGACAAAGAGAGGCGAAGTGGTTATTTATGATTTAACACAAACAGTTCAAGCATTTCTTCATAAACACAACAAAGCACCAACTGGCAGTTTCTATGATCAAATGGTTTTTGAACGAAATAAACGCGATGAAGCATTATTACAACAACAAACCCAGCAAATGAATCAACAAAAACAAAAATTACTCGATGAAGTGCACAAACGGCAGGAAATTCTACGTAAAGTTGAATTACGTGGTGAAAAAAGACGCAGTATGAGCGAACAAAGTCCAAAGCATCGTTCAAATAGTTTAAATGACATGGATGATCATCAATTGAATGACTCATTTCCGAATAGCTGCGATGAGCACCGAAATTGTGAAGATTTATACTTTAGCTCAGTTCGACGAAAAATTCAGAGGGGATGCTGCTTAGGTATTTTCCATTTATTAAATCGAATTTTATCAACAATCTAATGAAACGATCTAATAAATTCGAAAAAAAAAAAAAAAAAATTTTTTTTGATTCCATTAAAGGTCATTCGAATAATGGCAGCGTATCATACACGGGTATCGATTATGAAACCGGTGAAATGGTCCATATTACTGAATGGAATATAAAATATTCGCAATTGGATTCGAAATGTATAATCAATTGCAACTACGAACCACACAATTGTAATGGCCATACAATAGAAGAGATAATTGCACATATAGAATGCGAAGCGGACCAATTATCGCGCCTAAGACACAAGAATCTAGTTGCATGCGAAGCGGTATTGTGTTTACGACGAAAAGATGGAATTATCATTTATATGTTGCAAGAATTTGTCCATGGAATCAGTGTAAATTGCATATCAAATTCGCTTGGTTGGTCATATTCAAGTGTCAGTATTATAGCCAAAGGAATTTTGGATGCGCTCATTTATTTACATAACAAGGGTATATCGCACAGTAACATTGATGATTGTTCTGTATTCCTTGACAATATGGGAATAGTTCGTGTAAGTGATTTCTGTCTTGTACCGTATTTAAATAAATTAATGAGCACAACCAAAGAAGTTCAAAAAAATAGCCGCGATCTAACAGCATTGGGACATTTAGTTGAAACATTATTACAATTGCCAAATCCGGATATGTATGATTTCATTGAACAATGCAAATCGGAACGTACATTGACTGCAGCTGATTTATTGGAACATCGTTTTTTATCATCAGATCATTCAAATGGTGCAAATAATTCACAGCCGAATATTTGTAATATTTATACGTCATCGAAAAAAGTCACCGATTTATCAGCATCAATAGTATCATCAGGATCATCAGGACCATCACGTTTAGAAACGGAATTTGAAGTATTACATTGGCTTGGAAAAGGTGCCTTTGGTGATGTATTGAAAGTGAAAAATAAATTGGATAATCGACAGTATGCCATAAAACGTATTCCATTGACAACACGGTCCAAACAAATTTTCAAAAAAATGACCAGAGAAGTTGAAGTCCTATCTCGTTTAAATCATGAGAATGTAGTACGTTATTTTAATAGTTGGATTGAAACAACCACCGAAGCTGATTCCAAAAAGTATACAATAGAATGTGACGAAGATGATGATGATGACACAGACAGTACAACGAATAGTATTAGAACCGACAGTAAAATGTGTTCAATATCAAATGTTGACCAAAGTACATCAAATGACTGGAATCGAACACCGTAAGTTGGATTTGAGTTTTTTTTTTTTTTTTTCTTTCTTTGTTTATAAACACAAAATTTATGTTAAAATGCATTCATTTTATCGATTCTCTCGTCGTTTAAAAGGGAACAACGAAAGGAATATAGTTCAGATGGCATTGAATTTGTAAATTCAGATGGTGAAGTGATTGATGATGATGATGAAAATGAAGATGATGACGAAAATGATGACGAATCTCATGCAAATTTAAGTTTACAACAAGTCAATCGTTCACCAAAAAATGAAGTCCAAGTCATGTATATACAAATGGAATTTTGTGAAAAGAGCACACTACGAACGGCTATTGATGATAATTTGTATAGTGATAGAGAACGTTTATGGCGTTTATTTCGGGAAATCACTGAAGGATTGGCTCATATTCATTCACAAGGAATGATCCATCGTGATTTAAAACCCGTGAATATTTTCTTGGATTCACGTGATCAAGTGAAAATCGGTGATTTTGGTTTGGCAACCACCAGCTTTTTAGCACTTCAACAAAACCACGATGTAACTTTGTTAGCAAATAATCGCGGTGAAGTTAGTAGTTCACATACTGGTAAGGTGGGTACAACCCTGTATGTGGCACCCGAATTATCATTAGCCATACGTCCCGACAAAACTCGTTACAATCAAAAAGTTGACTTGTATTCACTTGGAATCATTTTATTTGAAATGTGTCATCGACCATTTAGTACTGGAATGGAACGTGCTGAAACAATAATGGCATTACGATCACCGAAAATTGTGATACCGGCTTCAATTGAAAATGATAGCAATTACAAGCAACAAGTGAAATTAATCAAATGGTTGTTAAATCATGATCAAAATAAAAGACCAACGGCCGAAGAATTGCTTGCATCCAATTTACTGCCACCAGCCCCACTTGAAGACAACGATTTACAAGAAATGCTTCGCCATGTATTGGCTAATCCACAAAGTAAATCATATAAACACTTAGTAGCCAGATGCTTGGCACAATCAAGTGGAACCATTCTCGATTTGACTTATAATTCCGAATTGGCGGAAGCCAATCGACTATTTGAAAATTTGAAGGTAAGCAATGCAACCATATGTTCTAACAGCGTTGACAATTTCGAAAATTTTTAAACAATTATTCAGAGTGTACTAGAACGTCTGGGGGGGGGGGGGGGTGTTGTTGGTCAAAGGAACCTTGTGTTAGAATCTATAAATACAATGGAAACAATACCAATGAAAATGTCAATGTTTATCATAATTGTTAATTTTTTTCATTGCAGCAAGAGATTGTTTCTTTATTTCGAAAACATGGAGCCAGTGAGATTGACACACCACTATTGTCGCCATACACTAAATCAGCGACCACAAGACCTGTACGATTGATGACAAATTCAGGAAGTGTTGTTGTTATTCCATATGATCTTCATACACCATTTATCAGACAAATTGCTCACAGGGGAATAAATTCGATGCGTAGATATTCAGTTGGTCGTGTTTATAGAGAAAAGAAAACGTTCAACGTTCATCCGAGAGAATTGTATGAATGTGCATTCGACATAATCACACCAACGTCAGCAACGAGCGACAGTATGTATATTGCTTTATATGGCTTTTGTTTTATTAGTTTTCTATTTGCCATGAAAATCCAATTGTTTTCCTATTCCATCACAGAAAATCGATTGATTGACGCTGAACTTATGGCCATCGCATACGAATTAACCAATATCCTTCCGCAATTTAACAAAGACAATGTGGTCATTCGACTGAATCACACTTCATTGTTAACAGCCATTTTGATGAATCATAACATACCGAAGGAGAAATACAATAACATATTTGCGACCCTATTGGATTACGATGATGGAGGTTTGTCGAAATTTCAATTGCAATCAGAAATGACCAGTATATTGGAAATGTCAAAGCACAACGTAACCAATTTTGTCGATGTAATCTTGAGTGACATTTGTATGGTGGGGCAAAAAATGCGTTACATCAATTCTCCAAGTTTGAAAAATCTACTGAAGGGTCATAGTGAAGCATCAAAACTGGCCAGAATGGCAATGGAAGAAATTGAAAATGTTGTTTCATTGGTACAAAGTCTTGGTGTTATGGTATGTTAATTATTAATTCAATACATTGAAATCAAATATTAATTTAATGCCATTGTGAATTTACAGTGCCCAATACATTTGTATGCGGGTTATTGTGTTGGATATGATCAATCAAAAAGCGGTGGTATCAATTGGAAATTAATGAATGAATACAAGAATAAAAGTCATAAAAAGACAACATTTGTGCTTGGATTTGGGGGCCGATATGATTACATGATATCAGAATATCAGTAAGTATCAATCTTATTCAAGTTTAAATGCAACATCTATCTAATTTCGAATTTGAATTTAAATTACAGGGAACATGCACATAATGTGGGCGTAACCATACCAAATAAAAACATAAGTGGAGCCGGATTTTCATTTTCCCTTGATAAAATAATGAGCGCATTGCTTAAACATATGGAAGTTACAAAATCAAATTCAAAAGAAGAAACAAAAAAAACGGATGTTGTTTTATGTGTATGTGGAAATTGTCGAACATACACAGATGTAACGCAAATTCTAAAGACATTATGGTCAACGGGTATTCAACTAGGGGCTGAGAACCCTTTATGAATATATATATTTAGTAGATATTTAGAATATATACGCGATATTTAAATATTTATGAGATATTTGTTAAATTCAAATATACACAAACTTTATCATAAATATTTGAAATATCTAGTGAATATTCATGCTGATATGACAGATATTTCAGTTATTCAGGATATTCAATATATTTAGCCGATATTTAGAATATTTACAATATTTACAAAATATTTAATCATATTTATTTTGGTACTTACCCCCTAGGTATTCAATGTGCAATTGTTCAAGGGAAAAATTCAAATGAGGCACAAGATTTGGCTAAAGAAATGGGCGCCATTTATTATGTACTTTATACAGATGATGGCATTTTACGATTACGATCAAAGTTAAATGATCGATTTGAAGAACGAATATTGAATCGTGATGAAATAATTGCATTCATACAAAAAGCATTACGATCAGATCCAGAAACGGTCATTTCACAACAAAATTCATCAAATTTAAGTGAATCACATAAATTCAATCGTAGCAATGTAAATTTGATTGAACAAACATTACCATCGGTCGATATAATATTTAAAATTAAAACGGAAAAATTATCGGCCAACGTACGAAAACGTACAGAAAATTTACTGGTTAGTCAATTATCCGAATCGTTACGATTATTTAATAAACGCGAAAAAATTACTGTTTTTGCTGTTGAATTACAACCATATGTGATTCGAGCATTGATAAGCGCAATTGAACCACGTGACAAAAAAAGCGATTGAAAATGAAATTACATTTGTTATCGATCGTTTTCCTCAACAAAAACGTAATATCAAAGAAGTTGCTGAAGGAATTACGGATATCTATTTGAATGAAAAAGGACAACCCATTGTCTGTTTGTTCAATTTGAAAGATAATTATTTTAGATTCATTTTGTAAAATATTGATTGGATTTTGTGTTTTTTAAGGATGATTGCATTTATTGTTTAGTTTATAAAGAAAATAGTATAATTTATTGAATATCTTGAATTATTTGTTTTTAAGACTGTTTAGAAAAATGTAACCGATTAATTACCTGCGCATATACAAATTCATACAAAGAAGACGATATTTTTTTTTTCTTTCATTTCAGGGCATTTTGTTTTCATTTTTTCCAAATCAATACTAAGTCCATTTGTCAGTACTAAGTTGTAATAAGTTTTTATACGATACATTGGCACAAACTGTATATTGTTGTAAATCGATTTGTATTAAAATAAATTTATAAAAAGAGATTTAAACGAAATAAAAAATACATTTTTTTTTCATGTATTTCGTACGGTGTACGAAATTTTTCAGCCAAAATCTATGGATATTTCACGTATGATATGCAGGCCAATTGCAGTAAACTAAAATGAATTTGTTGACTTGATTGAATTGCTGACTTATCGATTGCATGCATAGACACCCCTTCCTCTCTTAAATTAGTTTGCCAGAGAGTTTTCCAGAGTAGTATGAGCACTAGAATGGCCGGGAAAATCATTTTGGTACTATTTGAATGAATGAACTCCCTTATGTTTGTCAATTTTGCCCTACTTAACAAGTATCGTTGGAATTCTTGATTTTAAGTGAAAAAAAATGATGCATATATTTGCACCACCCTATGGGGTGGCTGCGATCTAAATTTTTATCGAATTTTACATCATCCGATGCATTATTATACAAGGTTAGTCCTTACGAATAATTCTCGTGAAGTTTCAGCTCAATCAGATAACAAAAAACCTTTTCACGTTCGAAAAATTGTAGAGAAAAAAGAAAAAGAAGCTTTTTTTCCAACGATTTCAATTTTTTTTTTTTAGGGAGAGATGTCAAGAAGGGAGAGATGTCCCTTTTTCTCAACCTATGCTCTGAGCTTGAACCTATGAATTGCAATAAATGTCTTGGGTCATTTCAAATTGATTATTGTTTTTGTAACGATGATAAATCAATGTTTTCACGATGCATTTAAAATATTGAGACGTAATCAGGATAGGATATGTGTACATTTCTCTAATGAATATCACTTTGAATAAGAAACCGAATGTTATTTGTGGTATTCATAAAAGTTTTTATTAAATATTTGCCTAAAAATAATACACAAAATATGATCGGAATCATTGATCACTTGATGTATCGTGCAAGGTTCAAAGATCAGCTACAACCAAAGCGGCTCCAGATAGAACAACTGAATCATATGGTGCAGCGGATGTCACGTTCAATGAACAAATGAATGTGCCACGCGTTGAATTACTATACAATGGCAATTCAACGATATGCTTATCACTGTGAATTGATTTAGTAGTGTAGGTTATTGTTAAATTTTTAATAATTGACGGTGATCCAAATTCAGGCAAATTTAATACAATTTTATTATCCTTCCAGGCAGCACCATCGACCTTGAAAATTGAAATTCGATTATTAAATCTTTATTTTATTGTAATTATACAGTTTTTTTTTCGATTCTTTTTCATTTGCAATGATTGAAAAAATGATGTTGAATATTTATTAAATGAAAAAAGAAATTACCATAAGCGCAGTGCCAGATGTTTTCGTTGTAGATAGTGAGTTTAGTTGGCCTGAAAGGTTGGAAATAAGCTCCAATTCACATGTTGATGTATCAAGTTCACTAAAGGGAACAAAGCATTAATTAGAATATGAAAAAAATCTGAAACGTAAAAAAACGGAGTCCATGCAACCCGCGCATTTAAGTTACCGTGCATTTTTCAATTTCAATGCAGCCAAAAATGATTCAACATTGAAAACTTTAACAAAATCAATTTCATCACAAAAATCAATGTGAATACTGCCTTGATAACGATGTTCAGCTTCAATGCCACGGCTTACAACAGCTTTTATATAATCGATAGCAAGACGAGGACCGGACCAAATTTGTCGCCATTTAAACGGCACTTG
>JAQOWM010000250.1:0-10828 GCA_029041755.1 Resseliella maxima | reverse complement strand
ATTTATAACAAACAGAACAGAAAAAAGGAAAAAATCCATTTGAATGGATTTGAGCAATTTCTTAGCTGATAGTTAGAAATATGGATTAGAGCAACATAGTCCTTAAACATATTAAATACAAACCAATTTGTTTGTTTTAAAGCAAACATTCACACACAAAGAGAGAGAGAGAGAGAGAGAGAGAGAGAGAGAGGGAGGGAGGGAGGAGAGAGAGAGGGGGAGAGAGAGAGAGGGAGGGAGAGGGGAAGGAGAGGGAGATAGTGATGATAAAAATTGCCAGCTTTTTTCAATCAATTCAAGTCATTATTAATTTTTTTTTCTTTTCTTTTCTTTCGTGTCAATCCTTTTATAATGTTGTGTCTTCGCCTAGGCTAAGCAAAAAATGAGCATCTTTAAATAGAAATGATGAATATTTAACCAAGAGAATGATATGTTTTAAATTTTCGTTCATTTATTCAGACATAATTAGAAGAGAAGAAGAAGAAGAAGAAGAAGAAGAGAAAAAAAAAACACTTAATATTCTTGGTAAATTTCGAAAAATGAGTTCAATAAAAATACAAGTAATAAAATGATAAAGAAAAAAAATAGAGAGAGAAAGAGATACAGAGATCAAATGAATAATTTATATATTGATGAATTATAAAAACCATCTAATGAAAACCATTCAAAAAGTGCTGAAAGAAGATGAATAAAAGAAGAAAAAAAAAAACAATATGAAGGAACGTATGTAACTAAAATGACAGAAGATCTAAAACAAGAACAAACAAAAAAAAAAAAAGCAAAAACAAAAATATTGTAAAATCAATTTGCAAATTTCTCTTTGTATGAAATAATTATTATTATTGAATTAACGGCGTTGTTTTTGATTTTCATTGATTTATCTATTTCAGCAGTAATATAGTCAGTCAGTCTTAATCAATGAATAAAATGCACGAATGATGTAAGTATATTTGTGAATATAATGCATCCTACAATCACTATCATGGGCTATCTATTCAAAAATCTTACACTCTCGGGATACACAATCAGCGTCAGCCTTGTTTCTTCATCGATTTTAACTAATTTGTATGCTAATACATTTTCATTGAGTTTAAAATTTTTACTTTGATTATATACATCATTAAAAATTATTCAAAATCGACAATTGAAACCAAATCCGATTTCTATTAATTTTTCAATACTCACAACGAAATCAATTCAATTTTTGTGGAAAAACATTTCAATTTAAGATTTTTTTTTTTTTTTTTTCAAATATTTTCTGTTGACCGTTGTTTTTTATGGAAATTGTTTGGGATAAGTTTTATAACTCTAGATTATCAAAATTCATGTAAATGAAAGAATCTGAAACCATCGTTAATCTTTCCATTTTCAAAACTTTTCAATTTTCATGCATCGTAGGAGGTAGACAAAAAAAAAAAAAAAAGAGTGAATCTCAATAAATCTCTATGAATCCAAATAAATCGCAACGTTGCAAATAAACTAAATATAAACCAAACATGCCATGTTTTGATCCATGACGGATCTTTCAAATCGTAGTGAATCTGAGTTTGTTTGTAGTAAACTCGATTGCCTCCTAATATTTTCAAAATCTACTTCAAATTTTGATAAATTTGATACCATTTGGTATTTTCCTCTGCTCAAAGATGTCCCTATTATTTCAAAAACAGTTTGCATTTCAAATACGTCGGTATCATGTGCAAATGGAATTGAAATGCGAAAAAAATAATGTTGAATTCTCTTTCATTCGGTATTAATAGATCATCACAAATATTATCCATAATTATGCTCAATTGCTATTTCATCTGAGATCTGGTGATAACAAATTTGGATCAACATGATTCTTACGAGCATTAATTACTATAACATCCAATAAATCATCCTGCTGACGTTCTTAGTCAGACATTAAATGAAAAAATGTATGATGTCATTATTTCAAAATCAATCGATCATATAACAACACCAAATGATAGGACATACGCATCACATTCTTGTGATATTTCGTTTCGATTGCTGATCTTATCTTCTTCAATTTTTAAATGGAACAACCATGCAATCAACATACAAAGTATTGGCCTATTTAATTTTCTACCAATGTCAATGGCAATGATGTTAAAACCCACGATATAAGATTTGATTTATTTTTAACGATTGCATTTTCTATTGTTTCACAATGAGTAATGATGTCTTCGGCATGCATTCTAAATGTAGTCATATTCCTCCATTTTTGCTAGAAATCATAACAAGGGAAAAAAAGATTTTCGTTTAAATTTCAACAAAAACACATATACGCACACCAGTCAACTCATTATGCTATTGCTATAGGACTTGCTATTTAGTAGGTCCTTTTTATTTATATTTAGTATGTGCTATTAGCATAGATTGCTGATGATGATGATGATGATGATGATGATGATGATGATTAATGATTGATGTTTGATTTTTGTTGTTAATAGTATGCTAACAGCACATAATATAAATAAGGCCTACTAAATAGCAAATCCTATAACAATAGCATAATGAGTTGACTGACGAACACACACACACACACACGCACACAAATAAATTTAAAAAAAAATACTAATCTCAGCTTACCCCTCTTTACATTTGTTGATTAAATTATTTAAATAACATCATTAACGTTATTTCACCATAATACTGAAGAAAAATACAAAAATTCTGGGACAACGGCATTGTCTTTGATTTTCATTGAATTATCTATTTCGGCAGTAATATATAGTCAGTCAGTCTCAATCAATGAATAAAATGCACGAATGATGTAAGTATATTTGTGAATATAATTCATCCTACAATCACTATCATGGGCTATCTATTTAGAATACATTCTATGGACACTCAATCAAAGTTAGTCTTGTTTCTTCGTCGATTTTAACAATTTTGTGTACTAAATACGTTTTAATTGTGTTTTTAAAATTTATACTTTTGAATGAACTTATTTTACTGCGTGTGGATTTGAATCATATTGTTCATTGTTGTTTCAAATCCGTAATAAAAACGGTCATCAAAAGTAATTCTTTTTTTTTTGTTTTTTTTTTTTTCAATTCATTCTTCAGGTTGATTTTAAAACTTTCTTCATAATAAAAAATTGTTCAAAATCGCCAATTGAAACCAATCCGATTTTCAAAACTCAAAATGAAATCAATACAATTTTTTTTAAATTAAAACCTAGGAAAAACAAAGGTGGATTTTTTGAGACTATCGAATTTTTGCAAAATTAGAAATCAAACTTGTAAAAATTGTGTCTTTTCGTGTGAAAAAGCAAAAAAAAAAAAAAAAAAAAAAACTGCATTACTCGCTTCTGTGTCTAGGGAATCTTTGTTTTTTGTGGAAATTGTTTGGCATGTATAAGGCTACATTACTGAAATGAATGAAAATAGAAGAATATGGACCATCGGTTACAATCTCTCCAATTTCAAACCTTTCAATTTATTATTTAAACTTTTCATCAAAGTATTGTCAAAAGGGGTTGATTTGGATGAGCCATCATCTATCATATATAAGGTGTAATATCTACTTGAAGCGAAAAAAAGAAAAAAAAAAATACTGCAACTGCTAATATACATTAGATGAAGAGGTTTTATTTTTGATTTTACCAAGGGGAACTGAAACTACCGAATTCAAAACTATCGGATAATATACCAAACGTACCATAGCAAGTACCGAACCATGTAACTATATATATAGAATATTATACTAAGTTTTGATACATGGTTCGGTACATTCGATACATTGTACGGCATTTCTAATTTGGTTCGGTAGTTTTGAATTCAGTTCGGCCCTTGAGTTTTACCTTTTTCACAAAAGGATTTAATCGAAAATGCAATTTTTTCCTCTGTACAAATCATGACAATATTTGCTTTTCGAAAAAAAAAATTCAACGAATAGAGTTCAAAGCATTTGTAATAAAGATTTCACATCCATGAACCGTATGTAGACCAGTAATTTGATTTGAAAGTGACACGTGTGTGACAAATGTATTTATTTATAACACACTAACCTTCCGCAATAGAAGATTTTCCATTTAGATAAAATGTTCCATTTAGATAATTTTTCGTTTTACATGAATGATGTAAACCCTTCTTATAAATTATTCCCCTCTTAACTACAAATAAGCATCCCTTGTTTAGCAGTGAAACTGTTTACATTAAATTAAGAGCGATTTCTGCGCATGTATTCTATATTGAAGTGCCCATTGTAATATGAATCTGAAATAGAGTAAAATTAATTGTTTCCACTCACATAATACACCTCCGCGAATAAAGTTCGAACTCCGTACAGAGAGCATCATATTTCGAAACAAAATTATAACTGAGAAAATTGTTCAGGTTCAAAATTTTAGTTTGTTTTTTTTCATTTGGGCGTGTATTAAAAAGTGTGTGTTGTTGTTTTAATGTTTCAGTTTTAATGTGAAATAAAGCTTTAAACATTTAATATTCTTATTTGTTATTTTCGTGCAATTTTGTTTAATATTAATTTCATTCATTACAAATGAAATCTCGTAAAGTGGTTTCGACAATGTTTTATTCACCATGCAAAAGTTGTTTGGTTGATGTAAATACCATTTAAGCATGAAACATCAAAAGAAATACTTTGGCTATTAATTGATAATAAACAAAAACATTTGTTCGCTTTCCAAATTAAAACAATCGTTTGTTCTTTTCTTTTTAAATTTAAATAAATTTAACTAAAATAAATTTGATTTTTTTTTTTTAAATTTATTTTCAAAATAGAACGACGAAAAATGGATCCAAATTCGGATATTATATCGATTTCAGATTCAGATGCAGAATCAATGGATTCAGATTCGACATTGTATATAGATTTTTTGGATTCTGATTCAGAATCAGATTCGAGTTTCGATGCAAAAACTGTGTCTAATTGCAATTCGACGGTTTCAGATGCTGAAAATCAAAATGAAACCATTATCATTCATGATGATATAAGTGAATGTGACGATGAAAATAGCAATGTGAATAAATGCAATGGAACAAATATCATAGAAGATGACAATGAATATGAATGTAGCAATTCAATTGAGACATTAAGTGAAAATTCAGTTCAATTTGATTCAAAATTTCATAATTTTCATGATATAATGGAGCAGATTTTTAGCGCAAAAACTGAACGCAAAACAATTAGTGAATCTGATGTTATCGAGGTGTCCGATTATTCAATGGAAGAATTACATATAGACACAGGCATTGTGATCGAAATTGAATCAGAAACAGAGACAGAAATAGAAATTGAATCAGAGGCAGAAGAAGAGACGGAAGCAGAGACAGAGACAGAGACAGAGGTAGAGGTAGAGGTAGAAACAGAGGCAGAGGCAGAGGCAGAATCAGAGGAAGAGGAAGAGGAAGAGGCAGAGGCAGAGGCAGTGGCAGAGGCAGTGGGAGTGGTGGAGGCAGAGGCAGAGGCAAAGGCAGAGGCAGAGGCAAAGGCAGAGGCAGAGGCAAAGGCAGAGGCAAAGGCAGAGGCAGAAGCAGTGACACAAGCAGAAGTAGAGGCAGAAGAAGACATGGAAATAGAAGTCGAAAAAAGGACACAAACCGAATTCGAACCACAAAACCAACAAAATGTAAATAGTTACAAAGTGATAAACCGGAAGGAAAATGGTTTAAAATTATATTTTAGGCGCGAAGAAATGACAAATCGAAATATATTTTTGAAAAATCAACCGAAAACAAATGAGAAATTTCGTAAAAATTATACGAATGGCAATAGTTTTGAAAATGAATTTCGAACATTTTTGGGATTGAAAGAAAATGATAAGAATTCTATGTTGTCGTGAATTTGATAAAGATTCAGATCACAAAGAATTGTTTACATTTAAAATCAATCAATATATCCTTTGTGCAATTATGTAACTAAATATCGATTTAATTTTAAATAAATTAGTACAAATGTTATCACTGCTTAATTCTTATCTCCAACACATCGAAATGTTGGAACATGATGAGAATACATCTATTTGTGATATTTATTCAAAATATTTTACAAAAGAATCTGTTAGCAATCAAACTTCAGTTTGTTTTGAGCATCATTAATAGATAAGTGTAAAATATCAAATGCCATAACAATCATAAAGAATACGAGTATTATATCGGCCTATTACACATGTTATCAAAACATTTCGTTTTTTCGATGGAAAACTGTTTTGATGTGAATGTGATTAAAAAAAATTGAAAAAAGAAAAATATTTTTTATTTTTATAGAAAAATCCATGGCATAAAACCATGAAAAAGGTTCGTAGAAGTAACAAACTCAAAAGAACTAAATATTAATTAAATATCATATCAGGAAAGATCAGTGTACATAGATGTTGTTATAACAATTCTCAATTAGTCAATATGAATACGAATTTTTTTATGGAAGATCACAATTGATCACATGTTTTTCATATTTATATGTGCTTGATAAGAAAATTTAATGTGCCAAACGAAAAAAGAAAAAAAAAAATCAAAAATATATTTTTTTTTTTTTTAAATACTAAAATCAAAATTTCAGCCCAACGAAAGGCACTATTTGGTCATATCAATCAGCTGGAGTGAATATTTTATTTGGAATTGAATGTGAAACTACATAAAACTCAAATTTACTAGATTAAATGTATTTTCTTAACAATGAAATTTTACAAAATTTTTTTCGAATAAATATAAAAATGAAATATAATCTGGTGTTTTTTTTTTTAATATTTAAAAATGTTTCTTAATGGTATCTCATCTACGTATTTTTTTTCAGTAAAAAATTGTTCAACTTTATTAGTACTATTAACATCATTTAAACAATGGCATTCAAATCAAAAATCGGTTAAAAGGGTAAATTATATAAATTTAAATCTTCTTGAATGGGAAATATTAAGTTGCCTGGCTTTTGATCGAATAAACGATGAATATCTTTGAATGCTTCAATTAAAGTAATATTATTGCAAGACATTGATTTATTTGAATCTAATGAATCCAATGCAATTTCCATCAATGAACAATCAACCAAATAGTTTCTTTCTCTTGCAATATTAATCAATTCCCTAAGATATGGTTCATTATATGTGGGTTCTTTTGAAATGGACAATATTGGTCGTAAATGTTTTAATGCGCCAGCAATGCTGGAATTTGCAGGCACTATGAGCAAAATTAATTTTACACTAATTTATACTAACAACAAGTGTCATCACAGAAAAATTCGACATCTAATGACTGATTACAGAACAATAATGCTGCTACGTACAAAGAAATGTTTGTGTGTTTGTCTCTTTTAGACGTATTTGTCTCTTTCACACTCATAGGTTGTATAGAATGTTCTACATCAAGTCACTAGATGGACGTTTTCTTACGATGTAACATTATTCATAGGTCTTGGGAATTTGAATCAAAAGGGTGACTTGGATCACAATACAACTGAACCTACAAAAATAAAAACAAAAATCATTATAATTTGTTAAAAAAAATTAAAAGCAAATATTTCGAGAAAAAAAAAACAAAAACGAATCAAAGTTTCTGATGTTTCGATGATACGATTAACAAATTTCTCACCCAATGCTATCAAGAATGAATTGATGTTCAATTCATCGGCAGTCATGAACAATTCCAAAAATAATTGTCGATTGATTTCATTTTCTGAGTGTTCACAATTTATACTGACGTTTTTCTCATTTTTAATTCCATTCAAATCAGATCAAATATGAATGACTCATATTTTATTCGAATATTACCATATTTTGAATAGTGACAGTAACTATCAACATAGCATTCTAATTTTGGAATAGAATACTTAAACTACAAACATTTATACGCATTAAAATTAAGATGTGCGTAAATTGCGTTGAGAATGTGATTGTAAATGTGCTATTCGCACAATCCAATACGGAATTTGTACAAATACATTTTCTTATGTTTAACATTCCAACCATGGTTGGAAACTTCACAAATTTCAAGATAAAATTCGTTGTTTTTCTTATTTCTTAATTTCAAATTATCTCCTTTTTGAGACAATACGATGAAACAAAATAATCATTATACACGTATTGTACACTGCGCGAACTAAATTTACCGACACTTGACATTTCGAACGAAACAAATGTATTTTTCTTAAAAAATCCGGTTAATATTTGGTCCATTTACCCTTGGCATCATGTAATGGCCACATGAATTGGAGCGTTGTCTTGTTGAAATTGCCAGCCTAAACCAGCGCATTCATAGCCATATTCTGAGAAATGAGGGCTGACCATCTCTTGGTACTGTATTGCGTTCATTCTGGTTGAAATGAATGACAGCGGCATCTTTTTCAAGTAGCCAAAGGCGCCCCACACCAGAACCACCGCCAGATTGGCGCTTACTGAAAATCATTTCTTCTGTGGGCAAATCATGCCAATAATAGGCAAATCCATCTGGATCATCTATTCATAATTAATGCTGAATTTTTCATCGAACCAGTCCGTTCAATCTTCATCATTTGAAGCACAAAATCTTAGTGAGAACGAAATATTTGTATTGGAAAAACATTTCGTATTCAATCAGCTAATGAAAATTAAGACAAACACCAGTGCTGGTCCTGATGGTATTCATCCCATTGTATTGAAAAATTATGCCTCCGTTTTATATGAGCCACTCACACTCATATTCAATGAATCTCTTCAAACTGGCATGTTTCCGAGCGCTTGGAAACGCTATTGTGTTCGACCAATTTTCAAAAAAGGGGCTAAATCAGACGTAAAGAATTATAGATGCATAACAAAATTATCATCGCTCAACAACAACAAATTCGATGGAATTTCTGCACTACTCCATTGCTGGATTGAATACTTCAAACCGAGTGAATGTATTATATCTCGACTTCAGTAAGGCATTCGACAGAGTCAACCATGGTATTCTTCTTCGAAAATTAACAACGTTTCCAATTCTTGCAAATATTATCGGGTGGATAAAATCATATTTATCAAATCGTCACCAATACGTTAAATTAGGAACCGCTGATTCCCCTGATTTTACTGTAAATTCGGGTGTCCCACAGGGTAGCCATATTGGTCCAACACTTTTTTTTACTATTTATTAATGACTTGCCATCTGTGGATTTTTATCAATGTTCGCCGATGATGTACGAATAGCTAAGATAGTGAACAATAATGCAGACTCTTTTCAACTTCAATCTTCAATCAACTCATTAAAGGATTGGTGTGAAAATAATGATTTGCATTTAAATCTTGAGAAATGCACAATTTTGTCAATTCACCGATTACTATTTTTCAAATTCTACTGAACAGCGAGATTTGAATGTGTTGATTGATGATAAACTGACTTTTAAAACTCACACCGATATGATCAGCTCTAAAGCGAACTCTACACTGGGTTTTGTGAAACGTTTTTCACATGACATAGATGATCAAACCACAAGAAAAGTAATCTATTCAGCATTTGTTCAACCAAATCTTGATTATGCTAGCACTTTGTAATAACGAAGAGCAATTAGATAAAAATATTCCACTGCCCGCACTGTAATCTGTAGACATTGCTCCGTTTAAATCGAAATAAATGGTTTTTTAACAAAAAAATGCGCGTCTTTCTAGTTATACACCCAATAAAACGTTGTTTATAGAATCTAGCAATAGAAATGATTTTAAAAAAAGATTAATAGTACATGACTGTAGATGGCGTTGAACTTGTGTGTGATTTAATTTCACAATTGAAATTATATGTTAATTTGCCTCATTGATTATTATATTCAGCCAGTTATTGGCGGCGAAATAAAAAAATAAATAAATAAATCTAAATTGAACTTCTTTTCATTCGAAAAAATGATTTTGCGCCATTTGTTTGTCCAATGAATGTGATCCAGAGCGAATTTCTTCCGACCTTCCTTCCTATTGGCTGGTGACAATATTGGCTTACGCTTCATTTTCTTGTATTTTAGACATTGTGAACCACTTAAAATCTTTTAAACACGTCGAACACCAACAAGCAAATTGTTGCCGGGCAGACTCCCCAATTGCCGGGCAGACTCCAAAACTATTCGTCGCACTTCGAATTAAAAGCCAATTTTGCGCCGTTGAAACGGTTGATGGCCGACCGGTGTGCTTGTTTTGGCCATAGTTTTCGCCATCGTTTGATTTAACCATGAAACATCAAAAGAAATACTTTGGCTATTAATTGATAATAAACAAAAACATTTGTTCGCTTTCCAAATTAAAACAATCGTTTGTTCTTTTTTTTTAATTTAAATAAATTTAACTAAAATAAATTTGATTTTTTTTTAAATTTATTTTCAAAATAGAACGACGAAAAATGGATCCAAATTCGGATATTATATCGATTTCAGATTCAGATGTAGAATCAATGGATTCAGATTCGACTTTGTATATAGATTTTTTGGATTCTGATTCAGAATCAGATTCCAATTTCGATGCAAAAACTGTGTCTAATTGCGATTCGACGGTTTCAGTTGCTGAAAATCAAGATGAAACCATTATCATTCATGATGATATAAGTGAATGTGACGATGAAAATAGCAATGTGAAAAAATGCAATGGAACAAATATCATAGAAGATGACAATGAATATGAATGTAGCAATTCAATTGAGACATTAAGTGAAAATTCAGTTCAATTTGATTCAAAATTTCATAATTTTCATGATATAATGGAACAGATTTTTAGCGCAAAAACTGAACGCAAAACAATTAGTGAATCTGATGTTATCGAGGAATCCGATTATTCAATGGAGGAATCACATATAGACACAGGCATTGTGATCGAATTTGAATCAGAAACAGAGACAGAAATAGAAATAGAAATAGAAATAGAAGAATTGACAGAAGT
>JAQOWM010000214.1:0-42997 GCA_029041755.1 Resseliella maxima | reverse complement strand
AAAAAAAAATCGAAATCTTTTCATTTTGTGAAGATATTTTCAAAAATGTGAGTGTCGGTAAAATTAGTTCGCGCAGTGTATATTTGAAGGGCTTGTGATTGGCTGCACATTTAAGAGGCACTCTGCTAATTGACTTTTGAATGAAATTGAATTAGGCCCGTTGACTACTTTTTCAAGAAAAAATTTATGCTTTCTGACGACACAATGTCGAATATAAATGTTTTATGTGTCGCTGTTTGCTATTGTGTTAGCTAGTCAAGATCGTTAAAAGCAGAGATGTAATGACAAAGTCATTTGTCTTCCGAATTGCATGGGAGCTAGATAAATGGCTGAAAAAATTGTGGAATTCATAGAAATGTCGATATGATTTCAATAGAAACGAAACTTCCTTTGAGAAGATATTGTCAGTTGAACTAAACACATTCAAAGTTGGGTATGAGTTTTTCCTTCTGAGAGCAAATGAAAGAGCTACCTGATGATGATAATATTGATCTCTTATTTTCAATGTTTGTTACTTCGCTTGACATTGTTATTTGTCGGTATTGTTTTGTTGTCACATTCACAAAAAGCAATTTTCTCTCTTTTCGTTTCCTTTTTCGCCCATCGGCATTGTATCAATTTTTAATGCTGAGACACGATCAGTGTAACAAAAAAGGCAAATAAACAACGCCAAATGGTGCTAAAAACAATATCTTTTCACAAAAAAAAAATATACAATACGAATGAACGAACAGAGAGATAGAGAGATAGAGAGATAGAGAGAGAGAAAGGAAAAGTGAGTGAGATAGAGAGAGAGAGAGAGATAGGGAGAGAGAGAGAGATAGAGAGAGAGAGATAAAGAGAGAGAGAGATAAAGAGAGAGGGAGAGAGGGGGAGAGAGAGGGAGAGATGAAGAGAGAAAGAGAGGGGAAGAAGAAAATAAATGCTATAAAGAATGAACATGATAACAAAAGGTCCAAATTTCAAAACGAAATGGAGTGTGAAAGAGAGGCGAGTGCGAGTGCGAGTGCGAGTGAGAAATAGACTGATTCCCAAAGAGATGAAGAAATAAAAGAAGAGCGAAAGGGAAAGAGAGATAAAAACAACTGAATATGAGGAATGAAAGCAAGATAGCAAAAAACCGAGATGAACGGAAAGAGCGAAAATGAGAAGAGAAAAAAAACGTCAGTTAACAGTAGAATAAGTGTTGGTTAATAAACGCTATATGCGAATTAGGATCATTTTAAAGTTAAATGGTATATATATATTGCGCCTTTTGTGTTTATGTACTATTTTTGATTTGCTTTCGATTTCTACCTGAGCAATAGAAGACACATACATCCATTATTCATTCGAAAGCAACAATATGCAATCGATCGGCAGGCTCTTTAAACAAGTTTGTTTTTTTTTTTTCTTCATCTTCTCTGTTGTAATTTCTCGTTTGAAATGCCAACGTTATTGTTGCTACATTGGATTTAATCTGAAATCATTTTTACTTTGTTGGGTTATTTTCTTTTTCTATTGCATCAGATTACTTAGAAAAAAGAACGTAATAATGACAGAACGAAGAAAAAAAAACAACAACAATTTCTCTATTTTTTTTTTTCATTAAAGATTCGAATGGTGCATTATTGCTGTTTGTTCGGATGATTAGTGATGATTACGATTTATTATTAGCTGGTGCAAACATATCGATGTATATTTGTAAAATGTAATAATATCGATGTTATTTAACACTTCAGTTATCATATCAATCAACGGATTGAGTACATTTGCCGGTAGTAATAACAAATTGAAGGGCAAATCTACACATAAAAATTAAATCCATTTACCTGCAAATGCATTTCAAGCCAAAAAAAAAAAACTGAAAAAAAACGATCAAATGGAAAAAAGGCCAATAATGCATTCAAAGAAAAATTACAAATAATTGCCGGTTCGGTGCTCAAGATCAAGTCAACAGTCTTGCACAAACAGACAAAAGAAAAAGAAAATAACAACATGAAAATTATATAAATTTCCGTAAAATATCAATCATTCGATTGTAAACCTCTTTTACATTTACGTTGCTGTTGGTCATTTCAAGACAAAATTGAAGACGAATTGGATTTTTTTCTTTTTTTTTTTTTCAATTCGAATGATTTTGAAATTGGAATTTCCTGCACACGTACAAGTGAAATGAAAACATGAAATTTACTTCAAGTGATTATAATACGATGCAGCTCACGTCAAACAAACGATCAGCCAGATGACAGCGGGCAAAAGTGGCACTGACGATATGGCTTATTTCGATAGCGTGACCAATGGTCAAGGCGTGTTTTTGGGCAGCGCCATATGCTGGGCGCTATTTTCACTGAAATGCCCAAAATTACAAACCCATCCATCAATTTTGATATGGCAATTTCTCTCACTCGCACTATTTCTCTCATATCGAGACGACACTTTTTTGACTTCCAAAGTACCAACTAAAGGTGACAAAGTTTAGCTTATTAAATTATTGATGCCGTTCAACTTCATTCGAATTGTGTTTTCATTGCTCTTTGATTAAATCATTTCAGTTAAATGCATTTAGCACAACCCATTCTCACTTGGAACTTTTTTTTTTTCATCACTCTTGGCACAATTGAAAAGTTTATTATTTTCAGCAAATAAATAAATTTTTTCCTCGGCCAACATCGTTTTTTTTTTTTCTTTTTGAAGTCCCATAGAGCGCGTTCCAATGGCTTTTGTAATTACAGGAAAAACGTAAATATTACACGGCAGGCGGTGCATTGATTTTTGCACACGGTGCATCTTGTGAATAACAAACGACATTTTCAACAATAACAACATCTCAGTGAAGGGACGCATTTTTCCCTTCATTTCGGTAGTCATGATGATTCAATCGAAATCTCAGCTACGCCACGGGATATCGTGTAATTCTCTTTTGATTTTTTGATTTAACAAATCGACAGAGTGCCTGTTTCTTCTTGTTTAATATTTCAACGCGCACCGCTGCCATTCACTACTGTTGTTTTTTCTTCATCAAACGTGCTGTGCCTTACGTTTGTCCAGTCAAATCGCAACTGTTTATTGAACGCGCGAACAAATGCATTTAACTAAATTGACACATTTCATCGAACCTTTTTTCAAACTGATAATTTGATTTTAAATATTTGAAAAAAAAAAAAAACTTGCAGCCATGTGAACTGATGGAATGGCTTTGTTTATGTTCAATTTTAGTTTTGAATAAATTGAATTCAATTAACGAACAAAATAATAAAAAAAAATGGCTCAGACTCGTAATAAAATGAGGAATGGCTTTGTCTCGGAATGAAGACTGGCTTTGACTCGCAACAAATGAGGTTTACTTTGAAAATAATGTCGTTAATTTGTGTTGAATTCAATTTGAAACTTTTTGATGGGCATTTTTCAAATTGAAGCATCTGGATAGCTAAACAAATGGTGCTAAAAAACGGATAGATGAAAGGGTCAATTTTAATTAGAAATTTTGAAAAACCCAACATTTGCAATGAAACAGATTGTAAGATTCAAGGTTTATCGACTTGATATGAATGAATGAACAAAGGAATTATTTTAATAAAATGAAGAAATTGATTTGTTTTTTAAAATCAATTTTGGAAATAGTTTATGACAGTTTTATTGAAATTCATTCATATTGATATTAAAGTAATTTGAATTCTTGACTCAATTACAAAAAAAAAAAAAATATTTTTACTGTAATGTCCAAAGATTTAAACCAACTTTGTATTCGTAAAACCTTCAATATAAACCTATTTTTGTTTTGTTTTGATGAACTCATTTTGGATTTATTTTGATGAATTAAAATTGAAAAAAAAAAAAAACAATTTCAACCCAAAACTTGTAAAACTCGTAAAAAGTATAAAAAAAAACCTGGACTAATATTTCATTAAAATGGAATTCTCTCATTTTGGCATTGCGTGTGTGTGGTGTGGAAATATGATGCTTTGCATTGAAGACCCCAGTAATGTTTTCTATAGAAAAATATTGATATATTTCCTTTCGAAGAGTGTGTGTGTGTGTGTGTGTGTTGTGTGTGTTTGGACCTGCTGTGCAACCGGAAGTGCCCAATAAATAATTAAACAATTTTTGAGAGACTAACATGTGTTAAGGTCCGTTTGTTACAAGCTCATAAACGAATAAACACAGTTTGATGCGTCTAATTATCTAGATTCGTGGTACACACAAAAAACATTTGGGGTATGTTCATGATATTCATTGGTGACAATATATGTTTACCACAGTTGTATCTGATTCTACCACATGCAAGTTTTTATAAATATGTGCGCATGTCGAACAGACTCATTCTGAAAAAGTTTTGCTGTCAAACTAATACTATGTCACATTTATTACGTTACATGTGGTAGAGTCAAATACAACTGTGGTAAACATGTATTGTCACCAATGAATATCATGAACATACCCCAAACGTTTTTTGTGTGTACGGACTATTGAGTTCAAAGCCAAAATAAAACCCGATACCAGAATCTTTGGAATTTTGTTGGCCTGTCGATATGATTTGAGCGATTGCTTGACGTCACAATTCGACTGGCCATAAAAGGAACAGCAATCAATCAAAAACAGCAACAGCAACAGCAACAGCAACAGCAACAGCAACAGCAACAGCAACAGCAACAGCAACAGCAACAGCAACAGCAACAACAACAACAAAACATGCACGCACATTTGAAGAATACAAAGAATCAGCTAACACATAAAGAAAGAACGCGCACACAATGAAATAATCACACAAAGAGAGGAAGAACGTCAAAAAGTCAAATGCTCGATTTATAAATAAAACATTCGCATGAAATTTGTGTTTGAAATAAACACAATAAAAAACATTCCAATGAAACGCGATGAAAAATACATTACACGGATAATGAATGTAATAATATTTTTATTTTATGATTTAAATCAACTTTTGTTTGCATTTTGTAAAATGAATTTATGTAAATTAAGAAATGAACGGCTTTTAATTGAATTCAATTAATTAGCTGTGCCTTGTGTGTTTTCATATTCTTTCTCTTCTTCTTTATCTCCTCTTTTAAGGTTCATATTAAATCACATATGATTATGAATGGAGTTTGTGTACGATTTCGTGGTTGGATTGATTTAGAGCGTTTGGATGGTGTCGGTTGTTTAGAGTATGATGAACGTCGAGCAGCACAAGAGGATGCAATATTGCGTGACCAAATTGAACGGTACAATCAACGTTTACGCGATTTTGAAGATAATAAACGAGCATATCGTGGAGAACGACAAGATGATCTCGATGCGGTTCGACGAGGCGGTATTGGTGTTGGTGTTGGTGCCGGCATGTGGAGACGATAAAAAAAAAAAAAAATTTTCAACAATTTTTATTGCCCCCTCTCCTCCAATATCCACATCATTTTCCATTATACAAAAATTTTATTTATGAATTTTCAATACTTTTGTCATATAAAAGTGTGAATTCACTTTCAATGGATATTATTATGTATACAAATTTTTAAACTTTATATTTAGTATAATGAAATGCAAAAAAAAAAAAAAAATAATGGAAAATCATTTTAAGTTGTTTTTAAACTAACAAATTATTTCATTGTAAGCGACAATTGTAAAGAATGAGCAAAGAATTTTGAGAGAAACATCCATCTTATGTTCGATGTATTTAGTTTTTATTTTACCCGAAAGAACAAAGCGCAAAGGAAAAAAAAAAAGAAAGTAATCTCTCACAATATTGAAATAAAAGGCTGGTGATTCCTGTTTAATTTCAAAAGAAATTGGTTTTTTGGGTTTTTTTTTTCTAATTTTTGTCACATTTTTTCAGTTCATTTCTTTGTAGAAAAAAAAAATTGGTTTGTCTTCGAATTGAAGCAATTTTGAAAGCATCCAATTTGGTAGCATTCAATTGTTGCTCAATCTCTCTAAAATTGAATTTTTCCTAGTGTAAAGTCAATTTATGAGCCTAAAGTATCATCCGGCCAAAAAAGAAAAAAAAAAAAACATTCAAACGACAACTGAGTCGTTGTAGAAAATTAATAATTTAGATTAGATGCAATCATTGTACTTTGTGTCGATCATTTGTTTTCCATTTTTTTTTTTTTTCATTTCATTCATCAATCCGTATGTTAGATTTGTTGCTTTGAATAATCGTAACTTTAACATGTGTATAAAAATGAAAGCATTGTGCAAAAAAAAAAAAAAAATTAATCTAATCCACATCATAGATAAATTGCAACAGTCGTAAACAAATAAATTTAACGAATATTAAGAATCGAAGAGTGATTTTTCATCGAGTGTAGTTCATTTCAAAAATTGACCTTTTAGATGATGACAATTGTCAACTGTCCGCTTCTGTAACTTGAAATGGTATGTATTGCTTATGAATGGTAAAAATGACTTCACTTTCAGTTAGAAAATGTAATTTCAATGCGGAATATCATTTTCAGATTGTAAAAATGGCATTTGTCGGTTGAAACATTGATTCAAATCCGAAGTTAGTTGCATCTGCTCTATTTCAGTTGATTCAAAAAACATTCCAACAATAGCATTTAATATAATAACAAACGGCGATCATATATATATGGACCAAACACCGCCTAGAATTAATGCTAAACAATAAATTAGAGCAAATTTCGTCAAATCGCCTCATATGACACATTATTTATGGGCTAATCATGTAAATTTATTTGTGTTTTGTGATTAACTACTTTTGATGGGAGTTGAGAAAAAAAAATAAAACATTTATAACGCGTGCTGTTAACCCTTTCCAATGACAAATACCAATGGGCGTTTATTTCAAATGGACATTACAAACGTTAACATAAAATAATAAAAATATTCAAATGAAGGCACCTAATGACAAAATTGAAAAAAAAAGAACGATCAAAACTGAAAAAAAAACATGTGATTTTCTTACAAACACAACGAAACCATACATTTTCAATTAAATTCTTTTTTCCGGTGAGAGTTTGTCGTATTGAGTCTTGTAGATTGTGCGAAAGATTCAATTCGCCAATTAGTTCGACATACTATTGTCTTCGATCTCAATCAATTGTTCAATTTTTAACATTTATTCCTTTTTTAAATGCGTACAAATGCTTCATTTGTAAAGTGCATTCAACTGAAAAAAACAAATACAAAATCGGTAAATCCATTAGACAAATTTCCAGTTCACAGTACAAATTTCATAACATCGCTCCCTATTTACAATTTCCCGACTTTCGTCTCATTCTCACATTTATTCACTCTTGCTCAGCTCTAGTTGCTTGTTTCTCGTCTGCCTTGTTCCAGGTCAATTCTTTTAGCTAATCATTTTTTATTATTCCATAACTCATTTCATTATAAATTGTTTCGAAAATTCTATTTTTTGTTTTCTTCTCTCGTCGGTTTTTTATTCAGTTTAACGGAAACGCCCATTTTCATTTTAACTATTATGACTGCAGAGTGTAGACGACATGGTCAATTCATAGAAATTCACAACGAAACAGAAAAAAAAAAACAAAATTAATCGAATGAAAGGGTTGAACATTGTTTCAGTATATTAATTTTCTGTTTGTTCAAATGATTGAGTCAGTTATTTTTTTTCGTTGCTTCTGCTGCTGGTTTTTATTTATAGTTTAAATATGACGTTGCAACAAACTCGTTTTGCCATTGGCTTTGAACTCCAACATTTACTTGCGAACATGGAATGAACAACGTTTTTTCCATCACGTAATGCGCATTTAATTTAAATAAAT
This sequence comes from Resseliella maxima, assembly GCA_029041755.1. Taxonomy (NCBI): domain Eukaryota; kingdom Metazoa; phylum Arthropoda; class Insecta; order Diptera; family Cecidomyiidae; genus Resseliella; species Resseliella maxima. The sequence goes on along the minus strand of JAQOWM010000214.1, from coordinate 35,276 downwards.
GCTTTGGAATATTTGAATCAAACATTTTTTGTTTGTTATAACATAAAAGATATGAGTTTCAATTTGCATCAAATATATTGAAATATTCCATTTTCATAAAATCACAAATATTCGCATTGTTGAAATGCGTCATAATAGGAAACGATTGACTTTTATCCATCAATTGAGTGACAATATGGATTAATTTTGGGCCAATACGTATGCCATCCATGTCATTTTGGGTATTTGACTTTCGTCTGGCCATTCAAGTTTACATTGTAGGCCTAAAAGTATTGCAGATGTTTTCTAGAGGCATTAATAAATCGTTTCCTTTATCCCAAAATCTATCAAATTCAACCTTTTTATCGAGAAAAAAAAACACAATCAATTTTATTTTCTTTCAAAAATCAGTGATTTTTTTCGAAAAAAATCACTTTTTTATTAGGTAATTTTCTGCTATAAAAAAGGCGATAATTTAATGCACCCTTTTTTTTCGTGCTAATACAAAACTTTTTCTTTTCATGTAGTTCCCATCGAGATTACAACTCAATTGGCAAGTATCATAAAAAAAAGGCTGAAAACGTTGTCATTTATCTAATGTGCGATAATATTAGACACGCTCACCCTTTTATCCGATAAAGTCGTCGTTCATTATTTTACAGATTTTCGGAAATGATACGTGTAAAAGCAAGGCTATTATTGCGTGACTTGTTAGTTTTTATTCATACAAAAAAAAAAAAAAAAAAAATAAAAATCGGCTGAAATAGAATGGCATGACTCAGTACAACGATGTTGATGAATAAAAAATGCAATCGCTTCCTTACTACCATTGACCAATTTTTTTCATCGTGCTTCTTCTGACATGATTCTTTTTTTTTTTCAAATCGAATCAATCAAAATGGCATGTGCCATTGTAGTTTTTTGCAATTTATGATATTATAGGTCAACAATGGCGCGTGCATATGTTTAAAATTGCGCTATCGTTTGATTGAAAAACAATCATGGAAAAAACGTTATCAAATCCACTGAAATATTAACGCTTATTGTAGTAATTGTTTGAAAGCACGAATTTGGAATAAAGCAATTGTAGAAACAAACAGTTTTTTATTTTTTTTTATGTATTTGCATTTTAAAATGTCTCATTTTGGTTAAATCCGCGTTTAAACAACAAGATTATAATGTTTGTCTTTGAAAAACGTTTTTCCAACAATTTTGAATTTTATCAACATGAAAATGGATCGGCGGTTTTATGCAAATTTAGTGCATACAATTAATATTTTCTTTATTTCAATCTAACTGTGTTATTTCGGCATGTTTGCTAGTAAGAGCTGACATACGTGCTCAATATGCTCCGTTTAAATGCATTGAATTTGCATAAAATGCCTGTTCAATGAGAGGCAGCCCTTAAAAATTTTCAAACGTGTCATTTTTATTTATATTCAGAATCCGGTTAAGAACAAAAGTTCTCTTGAAAGAAAGAACCTAAAATCTCTGATTTAAGTGAATATAGAGAGCATCTCGTTGTCTATTTACACTGTTTTCATTATTTCATTTTCTCTTCCCAAAAATTCCCATGAATTCTCATAAAATTATGATACTGAAATTTCTCATCGAATTATGACACCAAAAATACACACGACAAATCATCGGATTTTCATGAAAATGTCGATTTATTAGCTCAAAATTAAATATTTTTGTAGATTTTGTGGATTTTTTGGCATTCGTCGATCAAAATAGTTTCATTTATGGTTTCGTTGAGAAAAAGTTTTCTGAACATAAATATAGAGCGAATGATATTATTTTGTACAGCGTATGGTGTTAAGTGAACGGTAGTCGTCGTCGTTTACCCTTTCGAAATTGTATCGATTAAATTTGTAAGCATAGTGGAAGTAAGCGCGTCCGTATGTGATGTGTCAAGAGATTATCCTAAATATAGTTAAGTTGAAACTCAAACAATATTACGATTTCAATGTATCGTCCCTCTGTTTGACAGTGCTATGGTAGAGGTAAAATAGGAAAACACACTAGAATGATGGTACAACCCTACTATTCGAATTGCAACAAGATTTTCAATTCAAATAAATCCAACGAAATGAATACAAATGCAAAGGGATTTTCCATTTCAAAATTCTTGTTCTTATGTTGTTCGCATTTGGATTTGTTTAAATATTTCGATTTTCAATTTGCTCATTTTCAGGCACTACACAAATGATACTCTCTTTCTCTTGAAAGCATGAAATGGTCTAATCTCTTTCGTTCTTTTTTTTCGTTTTTGAAATGTCAAACATTCAAATTCAATTAAAATAAATTGATCTTGTGCAGTCGAACGGATAAACTTTTAGTTGCACCGTTACTACCCGAACCGTTGCTGCTGCTGCTGCTGCTGCCATCAATAATTTGATTTATTTAACTTATTTCTTTGCATGATGGAAATTTTAAATTTCTCTTTGCATGTTGAAATTTTAAAGTGAGTGTGGTTGGTTCGATGCGTGTGTGGTTTTGGTGTAATTTTCTCGATGCTTCAACATTCCAAAACATGATTACAGGATAAGTTCATTCTTTGCCGTCTTTTTATGACTCTCTTTCTCTCTCTCTCTCTCTCTCTCTCTCTCTCTCTCTCTCTCTCTCACACACACACACACGCTCTCTTCACATGCCACAATGGAAATTTTTTTTTTGTTCAGTTTCAACAAATTTCTGTACAATTTTTGCGGTTTTTCTTCTCCCGAGATGAGATATTCACACTCACAATCGCACTGTAAAACATGTGCACAGCGATAAACTTTCTATGGAGATATTATTAACAACAATGAGAGAGACAGAACATTTTCTATTGTTCGCACTCGAATATTATCATTGATGGTTTTTGTGGTTTGTTTCATTTTTGTTTTTCATCCCAAATGATGCGAGCTAACGGAATGAGAATAAACAACTTTAATTATTATCGCATGAATTCATTTGCTCTACGAAAACATGCTCATTTCATAAGTTTCTTACTGAAACGATAAAGTAATTTCATGCAAAATACACACACCAAATCACATAAAGTCATTGAAATGTTCAAGGTAACTCAATATTTTTTCGGTCGAACGAATCACGTTTTATTCGAATCTCTAATGTGATCCAATTAAAATTGAACAATTAAGTTTTAAATTACGTCGTTCAATCAAATTGCACGATTAAATGACATGTCACACTATAGCGAAAGACTATGGGTAAAGATCAGTTTGGCTCTATCGTACCTGTAACGAGAATGAACTCAATACGAATGATTCCAAACATTTAATTCGACTGACTAAAAACAACATTCAACACAATAGCAACGATAATCATTAGACTAATTTCTTTTGACTATCGAAATAATGGCATCATTATTTACTTTGCCACCCTCACAATGATGTATTTTCTAAATGAGAACAAAATATTTATACGTGACATTTGACTGCAATTCATAGCATCCGATGAATGGTAAAGATGCAATTTTCCCGCAAAAAATGTGCCTTCGATTTTGTAATGATTTGTAAATAAATGATGAAAATATAACGAGACGAAAACAATATGGAGGGGGATATAACGATAAAAAGGCACCCAATGTTTGTGCATTATTTCAAGTGAAAAATGCTAACAAATTGCACATATATTTTTGTATTTGTATTTGAATTGTCAACGCAAACAATGAATTTCTCGTTTTGTTTAGAGATTCAATTGTTCACTAGCTTGACGCTCGTGTTCATTCTTCTTTTGACTATTATTTTCAACTTTTCGCTTGATTCAATGTATATGCAGAGGTTACAATGTTTGATTTGTGCATACATACGGCTGTTGTGCGCACAGAGCAGAAAACTGCATCAAAACAATAAGCCGAAGCAATAACGTTCACATGAGCCTCAATCATGAATATTTATATTTTTATACGGTTCGAATCGTTTGCTATGCATTGATGCCCATTAAATTGCTTCGATAATAATATGAACACTTTAATGATTGAACGCGCACTGGCATAATTTTCAATGATCTCGATGAAATCAATGCCAGTTTTCGATGCTGTCAATGAAATAGAAAAAAAAAAAAATAAACATTGATTTGACAACTGAATGGGAGTGTGCGCTTGATCATCATCGTTCAATTTTCAATTGTGAATGCTAAATGCCCAATGTTCAATCCAGAGTACTCATGTGTCATTCAAAACAATCAAATATTCTTATTCATTTCCGGTCATGAGTACCTTCAAAAGGTAGATTGCATGTTGTCAGGATATCAAAAGTCGTGTTTTTTTGTTTCATGATATTCGAAATTGGGCCGGTGCGCGTCAAATTCACCTACAACACAATTATTGAATGAAACAAAACAAACGGTCATAACAAGCATTTAATCATTGTACTTGTCGATTGTTTGAAAGAATCTACATAACTTTAGCTCTATACATTTAAAAAGCTATAATTTTGAAATAGAAATCATCAATTTTTCAACATGTGGGTTGATTTTTTCATGAGCAATATCCTCTTCTATTTTCGATAAACAATTTTTTCATAAGTTCAACAACAACAACGACAATCATTTTTTCATAAGTTCGGCAATCGAAAAATAAACGATTTTTTCATGGTTTGTTGATCCGTGTTGCGTGCTATAATTCATTGCTTTAATATAATTCTCTCTGTTGTTTTCTCTCATTAACTCTGTTCGTTGATTTTTTGCTATTGAATTATATTCTCTGAATTTTCTTCAATCAATTATTTTTTTTTCAATTATCTACGCTCACGTTCTTTGTATAAATTATCTTCTTTCAACGATTTTCCTTACAAAAAACTTTTTTTTTCTTTTGTTTTGTATTTTCAAATCAATTTCTGTATTTTTTCCAATTTTGAATTTTTCCGAAAATTCGTCCTTGTTTATATGAATGAACAAACACATCTCCATTTCATTGGATTCAATTTAATTCAATTCATCTTACATAGATTCCATGGTGTTTTCAATACTCCTGCTCTGCATAATAGTTACAAAAATGATAGTGTTACTATCTTAACTCTCTATTTTCTTTTCAGATTTTTACATTTTGAATTTCCAATTTTAAATCTGCACATTAAATATTTACTTTATAACCGTTTCAAAATGCATATGTTTTTAATTGAGAAATCAAAGTTGATGCTAAATGTTTAATGTAATTTCTATTGTAACATAACAATTCCAATATCAAATATTTTTTCAATCAGTTTCAATAAAAAAAAAAGTCCATCCCATTAGAAATCCTATTTGTATGCAAAGAACATGTAAAATACATATGAAAATGTGCTACCGTAAAATGATTTAACATTTCAATACCAATGAAGTGATACGTAACAAAGGATTGAAAGAAGAAGAAAACCTAATATTTGAATAAGCAATTTCATTAATCGCGTGAAAAAATAAGTGTTAAAAAGCATGTGACAAATTATCGTGTTTGCACATCGAATTAAAAATTAATCCGTATCGTGCATATGCATTTTTTTTTCGTAATGTACACATTTCATTTTGCATACAATTTGAATGCGATAATGATTATTTGTCGTTTGATTTGTTTGAACTGTTGAAAAAAAAAAAGACGATCGAACAGTCGACGACGAAAAAAAAAAAAAAAAAATCTTTGCCAAGCAATTTGGTACGGTTTCAAATATTCACACAGGGAAATTCGATGTGGCAATGAATCGAAGCGAGTAGCAAATGGGTTGTGAAACAAACATGTAAAGGATTACAACAACATTTATTTACGAGCTACGTTCTTCACGCTCATTTCTGCAAATTCGTGATTTTTTTTCTTTCTTTTATCGTTTCATGCTTTTTCGGCAATGGAATTCACTTTAATTTTATGGTTAACATTTATTTATGAGGCGGCAAATAGTGCATATTATCGATGAATAAATCATTTTTTATGAGCATTTTTGGTACGAATTTACCATTTTAAAAAAAACGCTACATTGTATGTTACATTTTGTTACAATTTTCGTAACATATCTCAATTGAAATATGTTTTCAATGTATTCGGTTCAGTTGAGTTTTCTGTAACCAATGGAAACGTTTTGTATGCAATTGAATCATTTGAAAAATAAATTCATTCTAATGAAAAAAAAGCGCCATTCATTGAAACAGTTTCATGCATTACGTTACCTTGTAACTATTTACTGTTGAAGAGATAATCCTAGCAATTATCTTGGGATTATCCAGCACTCACTATTTCAATCAATGAATGGAATTCATCAAGGTGTGTGTTTGTGTGTGTGCGCGGGCTTAGGTTAATTCGCCCATCGAATGTCATATAAATTTATTGCGATTGCCTGACAAGTGATTATCTCGTTTGCTCTAATCGTATGCACGTGTATGAAAATTGATAATTGAAATGGAATGGCTAAACAGTGAACTAGAAAGCGTTTGCAAGCCTTTGGATATTGAATGGAATATCATTTCTATTAAAAATTGATTCTAAACCGGAAAACTCAGATTGAGTGAATGTTCATTCTCGATTTTCAAATTGAAGCATGTTTTGAAGAATTGCTCATGGTTCTTGGTTAAAGAGGCAGAGAGAAAAGAAGTGAAAATAGGAAAGAGAGAGATAGAATGAGTGCCAGAGAGAAGAAAAGTGACAAAGACAGAGATAGAGAGGGTGAGGAGAGAATGAGAGAGAGAGAATGACAGAGAGAGACACACACACAGAGAGAGAGAGAGAGAGAGAGAGAGAGAGAGAGAGAGAGAGAGAGAGTGACGAGAAAGAGAAAGAGAAAAAGGTAGAGAAAGAAAGAGTCAAGAGATAGAGTTGAAATGAAACAAGGCCAAGATAATAAATTTTCCAAATCAATTGCATCGGATTGAGGATTTATGATGTTAAGCAAATGGTTAATCATTTCAATCTGTTGCACAAATTGACATAATTTGCCAAATCTCAAACCCTATCGTACCAATTACAGTGCAATAAATGTGGATTGTTCATTGAAGAAGCAACTTCGCACTAGGTGATGATGTTCAGTGAATATTGTGTTCATGAGCACAATCCTTTGCGTAACGAATTCACTACATTTCACGGTGTCAAGCGCATCAACAAGGATGTGTAATGCATTACATCAACCCATTTGAAATCTACAATTTTTTTTTTCTCGCTTCAAAAACATTTCGCTTAGAACACTTTTGCTTGAAACTGTTTTTGCTTGAATTTTTTGTGCTTAGTCATAGTTGTTGGATTACCCTACAAAATTTGTATTACAAATTCTGTCGATTTGCTCTTTGTCTCTCTACTAGAGACTAAATCCAATTCACCAATGACTTTCACTTGAATTCATCATATGGAAGCAAAATCAAAATGTGAGAGAGAAAATTCTCCTTCTAAATCGGTAATTTAGTCTCTGCCCGAATATCATTTTCACTTTCAAACATTCGATATGCAAAACCATCATATTTTTTTCATAGTTGAAACCAAAGAACTACTTCGGTTGTATTTTGACTACCATTTTTTTTTCTCTTACTAATCATGCGTTGGAAACAAGCTGTTGACAGTGTTAATAATAATTCATTATAATATCAATTTATACGCTCATTTTTTTTCCATTCTTTACGAAAGTAACATAAGTGAAAAAGAGGCGAAAAGCGTCTGCATTAATAGAACTATAATGGTTATTTATTATTCACATTTGTTTTTTGCTTTGTTGTATTCGTCGACCGGGTCTGATATATAGATAAAGTTATTTGCTTAATCGATGCACAAAACGGGCTTCACAGCCACTGTCAGTGCAATGATGTCTGTGTTAATTTCAATTTTACATTTTAATATTAAACATCATAAATAATAATTTTGCATGGTTTTTCATGCATATTTTTCAAAGTTCTTTCTTTTTCCCTTCAATCAATTTTCTTGGTCGATTTTTATTGAGATGGTTACGAGGAATTTACGATAAAATTGATTCTTTTGGAATTATTGAAGTGAAAAATGAACTTGATCAAATTAAAGTCATAAGGATTCTTGTCGACGGTAATTGATATTGTGTCGGACGATCAAATGATACATATGAAGAAGACAATTTCTCTGCAGTATTATTCTACGACTAAATATATAATTCGACTAGACGAATTTACTTGAAAAGATCTTCAACATTTCAACGAATTTCTTCATTTTTTGAATTACTTAGCTGTTGAACATGATTTTCTCTCCATTTTTCAGAAATTTAATGGGGAAAAATTCCTTCAGCTCTCAAAACCAAATTTCTCCAACGGAAAAGTCACGAACTCATCGTCACAAAGTTAGTCATAACAAGAATTTTATCATAATCTTTAGAGCACTTCAACTGAATAATCATGAAAATTAACGAGTTGTAAATTGTTTGCTGGTCTTCAGAGTCTATCAACACTCTGCTCATCTCTTGTTAACAACAATTTTGATTATTTATTACATGCCATTTTCGACGATGTTATTTTCGAGGAATTTGATTCTTTTTTCTTTTTTTTTAGATTAATAAACTAAATACCCTATTGTGATTGCGCGTTATGCTTTATATTTCAAATGGTATCGATATAAACAATTCGAAACAAAATCAACGATTTAGTGTAACAATAAAAAAAGCATCAAGCAGAAAAACGAGATAGAAAATTCAATGCATTGAAAGACAAAAATCCCCAACTAAAAACTCATAAAGGCAGCAGCGAATAATATTTATTACGTTGTTAAAGTCTATAACAATGAAATCGAATAACAATGGATTGAAGCAACAACACACAAAAAAAGCAACAGCAGCAGCAACAGCAGCAAAGAGGCGAGAGAAAGAACACATTAAGGCTGCATACACAAAAAAGAGTTGTGTATATTGTTAACATACGGCAGCCAGTCAGTGAAATGTAAAAAAAAAAAAAAAAATAACAACAAGAACGAGAGCAAATGACTAGGGAATCATTGCTGCCTTATTGAATCAAGTCGGAACGCTACAGATTTAACACACGTCAGTTTCAATTTTTTTTACATGCACACACGAAAGGATACTTTGATGTAATTTCAGAGGCAACATTTCTCATTCGAACGGCGTTGAGATGCATTTTTTCTCTCTCGATTTCGTTTCTGAACGATTTTTGATGTTTTAATATGAGAATCTATAGACAATTCAGAGTTTTATTGACTTCAACGACGTTCCAATGTCAGATCATATCAATTTGATATGCTATGATGTGACCACCCAACTTTTGTACACTCTTTTCACCACTTCAGTTCATCTTTCTTTGATTTTGATACCGTTTTTTCCTACTTTTCTTCATTTTTTTCAGAATTTTCGTTACTTTTTCTACTTTTTAAATTTTTTTTTCATTCATTTTTTGCAACTTGGTTTTTAACATTTTTCTCTTTCAGTCTCTTCATATTTTGGATTTTTTTGTACTTCTTCTTTCATTTTTTTTTGCATAATTTTGTTCATTATTTAATGTTCTTCTTCGAAATTATTCTTCAGTTGATTTTTTCTTCTTTTATTTTTCCTCGCAATCTTTTTTTTTTTTTTTTGTTCACATTTTTTTGACTTTTTCAATGCAAGAAAGTAAAAAGAGAGAAGTTTGGTAAAATAATACGGTTTATGAACTGTAATGCAGCAATATGTAGTTATGCAAATGAGCAGTGAAATAAATATCGCTTGATATGGAACTACATATATTGAGTAAGTAATCACGTTACATTATGTCATTTTTAGCGCGTGGATGGAGTATTTTTTCATTTTTTATTTTTTTCATATCAAAACAGTGTGAACTTGTTACTAAGTTCACTTCCTTTTTGAGATTTCAAATTTATTTGAGAATGAGGCTATCAAATGTGGCTAAGAAATGAGGCTAAAAAAATGATATTCTAGAACTGAAATAAGTTTTTCTTAATTTAGACTGAAAATATGATTTAATTACTGTCTTTGCAATGTTGACACTTGAAGCGGCAATACAAAGAAAAAATAGTAAATATCGTCATAACTTATCGGGAGAAAAAAGAATAGAAAAATAATTCAATTGAAATAATGGAGAAATTTCAAGAAAGCTGCTCTTGTAGTCTTTTAGCTTCTTTAAAAAAACAAATGAAAGATGATGTGAATCGCACCGTGCGATCAAGAATAAGAACTAAGCATTTGTCCTTATCAATATGAATGAAATTGAAAAAAATTAATAAAAATTATTTGTCATCATATTTTGCTATATTTTTTTTTTCATTCGGTTGTTGTGTTCTATTTTGTTCTGCAACGTGGCACTGATGACGTAGCACTCTTACTTCTTTACGCAAATAAGCAATGTCTTTAGTTTTGTTGTTATGCTATCGACTTAAAATTTGATGGCGTTGTAGGCAAGTGAATTAAAGTGTAGTGTAATGTAAAAGTAATCAATCGGTCGGTAGTTCGATTCTCGCAGGTTAGTAAAAATATTATTTGTTGTGCTAAATATTTGATAATTGCTGTTTTTCTTTTCTCACGGATTTGATTGACGTACTCGCATTTTAAATATATAAACTTTTCCTTTTTAGCTTTAAACTATATAGAAAATACGAAAAAGTTGGTGAAAATCAATTTTTTGACCTTTTTTTGCGAAATAAAACAATTTGCATCTTTTTTCAGGACAAATTGTTCAATTAATCAAATGTGTTTGCCTATTTTTTGAGATAAAATTTACATTATTCCTAAGTTGACAATGATGCAAATCAAATGATGCTATTTTATAGAACAATAATATGTTTTTTCTAATTTCGACTCAAAATGATAATGCGTACATGATATGCTTTTAATAAACAAAAGATATAATTAAAAAGAACAAAACCATTTCCGACTCATAATCCGCATTCGAAAGAGAAGTCATTGAAATAAATTTAGATAAAATAACAAATTGGAAAAGCGACTACTGTCTATCATTACAAGATAAAACGTAAAGATATTTTCTTCAACATAATCTTAATTCCTGTTTAACTGAAATAAATCATTTATCTAAATGAAAGATTTTATTTATTTATTTTTTTTTTTTTTCAATAATATTATCGGCTGTGTTTGCTCATTTTCCACTCTGAATCATGTCTGATTGTATTGTTTACGTTAAAAAGATTATTTATATGCTTTGATAATATCGTATTTGTGTTCCCACATGTTCATCGGAATATTTGTTATTTGTGAGCATGATTTTTGTCAATTTTCTTTCTTGAAAAATTATTATGGAAAGAATTTCAACATAAAGGAGCCTAATAGATGAATACAAAAGCCTTCTGTTCATTGAGATTTCATTGTCGTAAGGACAACAACGGAAAAACAAAATTCAATATTAGCTAGAACTATTGCAACTATTGAAATTATTGTGTTTGTAAATGGAAGAAAAAAAAAAAAAAAAATATTGCCTTTGAGCAATGTCGATACATTCAACGAAAGATTTATGTGAATATCGTGTTGTGTTATTGTCAGTATGATTTTCACTTTGTTTGCACTACGAGTCATATGAAATGGAATTATATTGTCAAACAAGAAGAAAAATTAAGACGTGTTCAAAACGAACATTTTTCAGCAAAGCCAAAACATGGATTTCCAACGAAATCTGCTGTGCATTTAATGATGTAAAGTGCTTGGGAAGTAACAAGAAAAATAAAAGTTCAAATTTCAAATGAATTTTTTTTTTCTTTTTTTACCTAAATTGAATTTACGTAAATTAACTCTTAATTGTCAAAACAAAATTAATGCGATTTTCAGAGAAATGCTCGTAACAGATTTTTATCTCTTGAATAATTTTCACTTGGTATGTCGATATCTTCTTGTTTGCTAACAAAATTCAAATAAAACTGTACTTCATAAAGAAAAAAAAAATTTTCTTGTATTTAGTCAAATTTCAGCTGAAAATAGCAGAAAAATGCAAAAATAATTACTAAAGCAGACATTGCGCAATTTATTCGATCGATAAACATATTTTATGTACATAAACCAAAGAAGAGAAAGAAAAAATTGCATTGCCAATGTAATCATTTATAGAGTTGTTCTATCAAATGAAGCATAACGTTATGTATCATTGTTTCGAATGCATGCACTGCAATTGGACGTACGCTGAATACATGAGTTCTATTGAATTGAATTGTATTTTCCCCTATTCTAATCGAAACAACATCACGGTCTTATGTATATCAATATTAAGTCCCGCCCATCGCGCATACAATTCAAATACTTCCTTTTTTATCGCTATACACACACACACACACATGCACAAATCAATGATACATAGCATATTAAGATGTGACGATGAAACATATGATGTTCAGACAATCGTTGCTTTCTCTCGAGCATATCCGAAAATTGATATAACATACGAAGTCGTCAGCTATTTTCGTTTTACAAAATTCATTTATATTAAATGGGCATAATAAAATGACGGCGCTTCATAAACGGATATATAAATACATACGATGAGAGCATAGAATATGAAATGCAATAGAAAAACGGTAGTGGATTTTTTTTTTTCCTTCACTTCTCTCTAGATTATTGTTATTATTATTTGAAACGTTGTTTGACATGTAATATTTACCCGTTGTTTATGTGTATTATGGCAGCGTTTAAATAAAACATAAAAGTGAGGCCCTTGAAATTGATATGATTTACAATCGCGATAGTTATGCCATAGTATTTTTTTATGGCGGCTGATAGAAAACAATGCTAAATCGTACACATCACAATTTAATCGAAGAGAATGGTCGACTGTCGACAAACACCCTTCTTCATTTGCCAAAAATATGTAATACATTTACTAGTTTATTTCTTTGTTGATTTTCTACTTTCAACAGATGAGACATGCATCGCCATGGTTACCTCCAAATGAAATTCAATTCAATTTGGAGAATGAGAAAACCCGGTTTTTACTCTTGCTACTGTAGTTTCAATAGAAAATTTCATTTACCAGTTGATATATTCATACGTTTTGATTATTAAAGGGAGAGACAATCGCTATGTAAATGAAAATAAAATGGAAGCTAGAAAATTGCGTTCGCTATCCATGTGATACTTTTGTTGATGAATGAGCAAAAACTGTTTCATGTTTGTTTTAGAAGACTATTAAAATTTTAACGATATTCACTGAAAGTGATTCAGTTGATGATGGTGAAAATCTCATTCGAAATTTTCAGCTTCAGAAGTTTTACGACAAAGTCAACGTATTACGAAATATGTAATTATAATCAAACAACTAATTTAATTTCGATGAAATAGCATTCATTTTCTTTTCAATTGAGAATGGCTCTTGCAGAAACTCAATTTCATTGTTGAAACTAAGTTTTAACTATTTCACTATTTAATAATGAATCACAAAACGATGTTTTTTCTTCATTTAAATCTAATGCTAATCTTACAACTCGAGTCCTGCTTGAATGTGCAAGCCAAATGAACGTGAATAAAATCATTTATGTTCATGTAATCATAATTTAGAACCTAAATACAGACAGGTTTGAATAAAAAACGTCATTTGAATTGAAATTTTCGTTATGATTTTCGCAAAGATGATTTTTTTTTTTTTTTTGCAAAAAGATGGAAAAAAACTAAATGGAATAAGCGTTGAAAAAACAGGAGAAATACACGAATTTTAATGAATTTAATAGACAAATATGAATAAAAACTGAAAAACCTTGATGCACATCAAAAACATTCATTCATGTTGACGCGCTACAAAATAAACAATTGTCCTTATTTGCACGAATAATATTGAGGAAAAAAAAACCCAAAAAAATTCAAGTTGAAGTCTTGAAGAAGAACGAAATGATGTTTTTCATTCAATTTTTTTGCTATATTTTTTTTTTTTTTCATTCGGTTGTTGTATTCTATTTTGTTCTGCAACGCAGCACTGATGACGTAGCACTCTTACTGCTTTACGCAATTAAGCAATGTCTTTGGTTTTCTTCTTGTGCTATCGATATCAAATGACATCAAATGACATCAAATAATATTAAACGATACAAATTGTTTTGCATTGCCAAATTCATGTATCAAATCCCAATAAGATACTTCCCATGTGCGCAGCTCACAGAGTGTTTTTCAATTCACAGAGTAGCCACAGACTAAGTCGTATTTGAAATGTGTGTATGAGAGAGAATTTCCACAGACTTACTAACTGGTTTTTCGTTCTCTCTCTTACACACACTTCGTATACGCACTGTAGAAAGTCTGTGGCTACTCTGTGAATTGGAAAAAACTCTGTGAGCTGTGCACATGGGTTGATTAATGATTTTCATTCATATAAAAACATAATAAATGAATAAAGTCGTAGGTAAAATTGAATATTCTAATGAAATTCCATTTTTTATGAACAATTAAATAACTAGCATTGCATGTAATTTGCGATTGGTCGTTTCCACTTTGATCTGGTGTCTTGTGAGCAACAACAAAACAAAAGACATTGCTCATCAGCATCAAACGAGAGAGTATCGTGCTATCGATGCTACGTTGCAAATATAAGCCAACAACGGAGCGCATTAAAACTCGACGGTGAAATGCATTTAGTGTTATGAAGACAGGGAGTATACCAGATAAATTGTTGAGATAACATATTGGGAATTTATCGAAATTTTCATAAAAAAAATGTATGTGATGAATGTAATCAGAATAAAATTAGTGAAAGTATTAACATCACCGATTTATCAATGTATACTGACTATACCAACGGAAATGGCAAATACGCCAAACTGAATGAATTTGTCACGATTCAAATGAAGTTTTATCTTTTTCTAACTAAATGATGAAGAAAAAATTCAATTTATAGACAATTCTATACTTATAGTCTTGGCTTGGAACTAAATTCCTTGTGCAAATACTTACTTCAACATAACTCAATAGTTTATTTTCTTTGTTATACATCATTACGTCATCGTTGTAAAAAAAAATGTTTGTAAAATGTTGACTTTTTCCTCAATTTTTCTCTCTCTTCTCAGCTCTTTTTCTCTTTCTCTCCCAATCCCTCACTCTCTCTCTCTTTTCTCTCTTTCTCTCTTTCTCTCTCTCTCTCTCTCTCTCTCTCTCTCTCTCTCTCTCTCTCTCTCTCTCTCTCTCTCTCTTTTTCTCTTCATCTGAGATTCTTGAAAAAAGCTATAGAAGAAAATGCACATATTTTAATTGACTCATTTTCACTTTATTAAAATGTTTTGAATACACAATGTCTCTTTATTTGAACAATTTAAAATTGGAATATATTTTTAATTGAAAACCAATGTCATGATTATTTTTACCATGGATTTTGTCTTTTCTTCTTACAATCACTATGAAACACTTTTTTTTTTGCATAAGAATTGTGATGTTTGTATTTATTTTAAATAGTTGTGAATCATACCACAAATTTGAGTAAAAACATGATTATATGACAATTTTTCCAGAAACTATATGTTCAAGCTAAATAGCATTTTATTGAAAAATTCCGAATGATTTTTAATGTTTCCGATAATTTTAAGTCACATCTAACCTAAGTGAATCAAATAGACTTTGCCTACAAGCTTTCAGCTAGACCTTCAGTATGATTCTTATGCAGACGTTCGATTCTATAATCTCTTCTCCTGTGTTTATTCATATGTTTAGATGATGTCTATACGTGTTAAGAAGCAACGAACGCCTGTATAACAATTATATTGAAGATCTAGCTGAAAGTCTGTGGGCTTTCATTAAAGCTTATTGCGTTCACTCGGGAACCACATATTTTTTATTTTTCATCATTTCCAATTTTTTTTTTTTCATCATTTTAAAATATACTTTTAATAATTTTCAAGAACCAATTATTTTTTTTTTTAGCATTTTTCATCATATCAAAAACCAAATTGGGAAAAAAATTTAGAAAAAATCTCAATTTAAAAAAATATGTTTGATTCGGAAGCATAGTGTTGATTATGTGTTTAAATAAATTTCAGTGTAGTAACTGACCTTGGTTATCAATGTTTTTTTTTCTTTTTTTTTTATTCAAGTTCATTTCCGTATTTTTACCAAAAATGCTGTAAAAAATTGGACTGAATTTCTTATCTTGTGCAAACAATGTGCCACTTTATAAAGGCACACTTCATATACACTTATCGTATATACATCGTTTAGTTTCATACATAAAAAAAGTGTCTTTCATGCGAAAATAGATTTGTGAGTATACTCAGTTGGATCAAAGCTAGCTCAATCATTTCTACAGAATTATTTCTCATTTCAACTTTAAATTAGTTATCATTTCTACAGCTCTATTCGTATGTGTTATATGTTCTTAGTGATAAGTATGGAGAAAAAAAAATGTTTTTATCAAAATGTGATATGGTTCCTTTATTTGATTACAAGACTGCTTGTGTTTGAACCTCACAGCGTAATTTAATTTCACTTCAATTTTGACTTCAAATATTGACTGAAATTCCACTCTTCTGTAAAAAGGAAAAATTTTTTATCCAAAATTCAGTTGAGAGTCTATATGTCATTTTCAAGGCTACATTTAATAATACCAAAATTCGATCAAAAATCATTCAACATTGTGAATGATTCAATTTCAATGATTTCATTTCAATTGTGCATTTGCATTCAACACAAGCATTCTAATTCGAAATGTAAATGTTTTTGCCAATATTGTACAATTTGAAAAAAAAAAAAAAAAAAAATTAATAATTTAAAAAAATATTGAGCTAACACTGTTTCGGATAAAATAATGTTTTGTCTTTTTTTGAATTTTTATTACTAATTCGTGTCGGCGCAGTACAAAAAACAATTTTAGGGGAGACAAAGTGGTAGAACATTCTTAAAAATTAGTTATCACCAGTCATGAAATTATTATTTAGTTTTATAATTATATAAAAAAAAAAAAAAAATATCGCGAACCAAAGACTATAGATAAATGTTAATGTTTTCTCATCGTCAGTTTTTTCGGCTTAGATTACTCTTGATTAATGGATTAAAATATCTAATGTTCAGTTCTTATCAGTTACCATGTTATCATTTTTATATATATTATTCATTTTTTCTTCTTCTTCTTCTTCTTCTTCTTCTCTTTCTTCTTCCACTTCTTGTTTTTCTTCTTTTGCTTTTCTTTGTATTAGTTCTAGAATTACTCATAAACGGTTACAATTTTAGTTTATCTAGAATTAGGCTTGCTATTAGTTACTATTGTATAAATCAAAATCAAAAATAAAAAGAAAACTATTCATTAGATGCCTAGAGAAATGCAGCAAAGTCACTAAGCAAAAAGGTACGTGCCTTATGAAGAAGATGCAGCGTGCTTATTAAGTTTGATCTCCCGTGCAATCGGGATTGCTAATTCACAGAAATGATTTTCCTATCGAATACTTGTCATTTTGCTATTTTATTCGGTGTTTTTTTTATTTCATTTACATTTAATTTTTCAGATGATTTTTTTTTTTCTTTTGTGTGTATATTTTGAGGATGCCGAATTGAGCATAAATTGGTTTTCATTCATTGTTTTTAATTTGCCTTACATTGCTAGCAATTAAATAGTTAATTGATCAAATCCAATTCAACACTGAATTGATCAAAACTGAGTTGATCTAATCTGAGTTAAACAAAAATGGATTCGATCAAATTCGATTGATCGGAACATCAGTTAATGGATTTAAATTTTGGAGACTCGTTTTACATGTTTGTTCATTGCGCATTCAAAAATGACTAAATACAAAATAAATACATTACGCAAACAAAAGAAAAAAATTAATTTAATAAAAAAAAAAAAGTCTGTTTCTAACATGATACGGTCGGCTGTTGTATTTGTGGATGTGTTTGTTTGTTTCTAAATATATATATATATATGTATGTGTGTGTGTGTGTGTTTGTTTGAGTGTATTGTTCTAAGTCAATCACTTTTAAATATCAACAATTAAATTTTGCAATTGTGTTAGATTTGAGCCCATATGCCGATTATCGGGCAATGCTTTTATTTTGCATAACCAGTGCGCTGATTCCATGCATTTTTTTTGACGTTCTTCACGCGGTATATCGACACCGCCGAACGATCGTGCCCAAGGATCGGTATTTGCTTGGATTATTGGCAAGAAATTCGATAATATTATTCGTAATGTGTCACATGCTCGTGTATAGTGGCTGCGAAATTAAAATTAATTGACAATGGTTAATGAATTGTTTAGAATTATTGATAAGAGTTACACTACACTTTCGATGAATGAATTGTTTTTTTTTTTTTTTTTTTTTTTACAATGAAATTGATTATCTGAATACAACGTGTTTTTAGGTGCAATAAGAACAATGAAAATCGAAATGATTGATGATAAAATACTTACAATTTATGTTCGGTTTGAAGCAATTCATAAATTTCTGGCAACAATATTGCACACATATCCAAGTTCCAAGACGCTCTGACGAATGAAAAAATATGAAAGAAAATGAAAATGAAATTGACAATTACCATGAATTTATACTGAAATGAAAGTTATATACTTGAATTGTACTGAAATCAAATGATTGAGTTGCGTGTAATTCAATCGATGGAATTAACTTCGACTCAGTCGATTGAATTGCAAAACGTAACAATTATTGAATCATTCATTTGAAACAAAAAGGGAATTTTGTTTTCAATTTTACAAAAGAAGAGAAAAGTTGACTTACGGTTTTTCAATTATTGCACCAAGCAAGTCAACCATGACTGAATGATCCTGCATTTTGGCCACATGCCTAAGAGCGCCGCCAATGTCTTGAGATCTAAAAATAAACAATAAATCAGATAAACTCGATTGATTCATTTAACTTTTCTGAAGAAAAGTGACAAATCAGTAACAGACAAACAGAATAAAGGAACACGTCCACATGAATAACATGTTTCAATTCGTTAAATGGGTTTCTCAAGCACACTTAATGATTCAATCGTTTAACAAATGAATAAAAGATAAAGATAAAAGAAAATACGTCATTAAACGAAACACATACAATTTGAAAGAGTAAACGTAAAATGAATGAATCAAAAAAAAAAAAAAAACGTATAAAAATCAGTGTCAAAAAGCCACTTGAAAGCAATGAATCATTTCGTTTATGGCTTTGCTACTTCAAAGAAAAAAAAAAAATGTAACTGAGTCATGATTCTTCATTGATGCGAAAATTCAAAAAAATTAAATGCGCCATTGATTTACCTTGTTGAATTTCGAACTAGTTGAAGTGTTGCATAGCGTGTGCTAAGCTGTTGATAAACCCGTTCATGATATGCGGTTAAAACGCTAATTTCGGCATTTTCTTCAGCTGAACCATGTCCATTGTAATTCGAATTCGAATTGCCATAGGTTTTTGGTTGTGTTGTTTGCAACGATGGTAGCGTTGCATTTAAATTGGCCGACGATGACATCGGAAGTGATGTATGTGACATAGAATTATTTGATTTAAGATCAAGTGAAGTTTTTGATCTGGCTGGTGGCGGTGGTTTGGCTAATATTTGAACCGTAATCTTTCGATTATTTCGCGCATGATTAATTTCTTTGGATGGTTCAGATCGTTTCATTTTATGATTGTTATTATTGTTATTATTAAATGCTGAATAATTTCGTGTTGGTGAACCATTTCTTGATGAAAGACTTTTTTTGCTTGCACTAAATGTTGAATTATTGTCATCAATTGAATGTAAATCAATATTACTGGTTGAGAATTTTTTTGATGCGGCTAACGATGATCTCAAGGCAGATTGTTGAGATAATGTTTTACGTTGTGACAATGATGACGATATTGTTTTTGATTTTACTACTTTTGGTGCATTATATACACTTGAACCATGCATCATATCCATTTTTGGTGCGTAGTCTGGCGGCTGGGCATTATTTACTGGAAAATCTTCACGTTCTGGTTCAACACTTTGTTCTGGATAATAGTCAAGATCATTTGATGAATGATTAAAATAGGTACCATTATCGGGTGCCATTTGATTTTGATAATCATCCATATACCCATTATAATTATCACCCGGAAGACTAAATAATGAACTTTCACGTGTTCGTGCTAGATTTTCAAAGGCATACTCATTTTTTGTTGATGCATGTGGCACAGGAATCTCATCAATACTCTCTTCAATCATTTCAAAACTTAGGCTTGATGGCGATGATACCTCTTTGCCACTTGTTAATGAACCACTACGAAAATCATTATTATTATTGCCACTTGACTTTAATACCAGTTTTGTTTTCGGTGTGCCACGATTAAAACTTTTTCGTGTGCTCTGATTATGCTTAAACGGAATATTCGTGGGATTAAAATATGGAATCACATGATCCAAATTGATCGCATGCGCCAAAACTGATTGTTTGTCATATGAACCGCATATCTAGAAATGGATTAAATGAATTAATTAATTGTAAATTATATTTGTTGTTATGTTTGATATTCATGGATAAAATGAAGTGATTTGATTTTGAATTTACCAATTTTTGCTTCACAACTTTCATATCGCCTAACATAGTCCAAGCTGATTCAATATGATCAAATTCTCTATCTGGCTCCCATCCAATAACAGAAACTCCATTTGCACTTCCAACGAAACAACACTCACCATTTTCCCTGTAAATCAAATGAATATTAATTCATTTTGATCATTTCAAGTTTCAAGATTATAGCGCTTAAAATACTAACCCAAATGTGATACATTTAACAGTGTGACCATTTCCATCAGCCCTTGAGATTATACTTTTCGTTTCTAAATCATATATATCGACAGAGCCATCATTTCGACCAGCCGCCAAAATAAAATCAGACGGATGAAATGTGATGCAGGTGACTGGTGAAGCTGTTTCTGTAAATTCCATGACTTTGTTTGTTGTTCGTATGTCCCAAATGATGATTGAACCTGTGACAATAAATTGTTAAGATTATTTCAGTTGCCACAATGAAATCAGTAAAAATCTGTCAATTTAAACATAAAAATTGAATTGAAAATGCCGCATGCATTGGGATTTTATTAACCTTCTGTACCAGCCGATGCAATCCACCATCCATCTGGTGAGAATTTTACTGAATTAACATTTGCAATATGTCCCCGATATTTACTAAAGCAACTATCACTCTTACGAACATCCCATAAACGAACGGTTGTATCATTACTGCCACTGGCAAAAATGTAATTACCTAGAGGGAAAACAATGATGAATAAATAAAAAAATAAATATTGTAAATATTCAAATTAAATATTAAATATTGTAAATGTAATTACCATGCGGATGAAAATCAAGTGTTCGTACACTTTTCATATGACCATAAAATGTAACACATCCCGGCTGTGTATTTAAATCCCATCGTTTAATGATCCCATTTTCATCGGCCGAATAAACTAAATCATCGCCAGATGTGAATTTTACACAATCAACTTGACCATTATGGCCGGGCAATGACATAAAACACTTTTCATTTCCAAATGCCCATAAATTGACATTACGATCTTGACCACCTGTAACTAGTACACGACCCGTTTCACCAATATCCAACGATGTCACCTTCTGTGAGTGGGCTTGAATTTCATCTAAACATGAGAAATAAACAATTTAAATTTGTTATATATATTTCTCTCTCTCTCTCTCTCTCTCTCTCTCTCTCTCTCTCTCTCTCTCTCTCTCTCTCTCTCTCTCTCTCTCTCCCTCTCTCTTTGTCATATCAAAACTAATCAAATTCATTTTCATCGATCAACATTCAGTTGGTTGTGTCGTGCAATAAATTCTAGCTCATTTCCATAAGGCATTGAAATAAATCTAATTATGGATGGTAAATATGCATATGTCTGTGTGTGTGTGGTACTGCTGGAAAAATGGCATTCATCAACGTAATCAATCAGAGAGAAAACCAATTATGACTTGAAATATATCGTGTGAAAAAAAAACGTATATATCGCAGCTAGCACAAATATGCGGCCGCATTTTAATCGCACCATTTCCACAAAACGAGCAACACAAGAAGAAGTACAAGAAACAAAAAAAAACACACAACAAAACACGCATTTTTTCTTTTTTTCTTTTCAATCGCATATCCGATGTGTAATCGTAAAACAACAACAATTTTGACGTATGCACAAAATTGGTATTGAATCGTAGCGAAGATTGAATATGTTAACCTTGTGTGTGGGCAATAATTCGAATAATGTCTTTTTTTTACAAATATTATATGTTATGTATTAGGCTTTTTTGCCGTCTATACAGTTTCTCTCTCACCCTCGCTCTCTCCTTTGAATTTTCTCACTTATTTACACTTTCTTTCGTTTTTAGTCTCTAATTTTTTTCTCACTCTCACTCTCTCTCTCATTCTCTCTCTCTCTCTCTCTCTCTCTCTCTCTCTCTCTCTCTCTCCTCTCTATGTCTGGCACAATTGCATTTGCTTATAAACTGTGCGAATATCACACGAACTAATTTAAATTCTCGTTCTCTCGCTCTCTCAATCACTTCATCATCTCTTGCACACATCACACACAATTAAATGGCTCAAAAATTCATTGCACAAATGATCGATTTTCACGTAATTCATTAAATTACTTACATATTTTTGCAGTTAGCTTCCGTGTTAAGGCCATTCCACTTAATCAAATACACTAATTCTAGGCAAAAAATGAATTTATTTTACAAATGAATTGTCAAAAACATCTGACATTTTTCTATTTATACAGTAAACTAACTAATAAGCACACTGGAACATCAGCGAATAGCAGTACAATGAATCGAATATAAAAAGAATAACACTCACACGACTTTTTGTATTGAGCTATAGCAACCGAATCAGTTCGTTTAATGATACAATCAATTTGATTGCAGTTTTTAAATCATGGCGCTGTTAGCAGTTAAAATATTCTATTATTTTGCGTTTTATTTTATTTCTTTGAAATTCTTTTTAACTAAAGAAATTTCACAATTTTCTTGCAAAAAATCGTAATTTTGAAAATTTTCATTTAAAAAATGCATAAAAATTGATTGAATTGCAAACCGATTGGAATTATTTCACTATGATTTCTTCAGACGGTTTTCGATATATAAAAAATTCTTGTGCAAAATGGCAACACCAAACTAAAAAAAAAAAGCTATCGAACAAACTGTCAAATATAAACAATTTGTTCAATATAGAGGTAATTGGAATTGTTGTCATCTCATCGTCGTCCGTCAACGATAAAAACAAAAGTCTTTTTCATTTTATTCAATTAGAAATTATTCAAGAATTATGTCGGCGAGATACGATCGTGCTGTTACAATCTTTTCACCAGATGGTCATTTATTGCAAGTGGAATATGCTCAAGAAGCTGTTCGCAAAGGATCTACGGCCGTAAGTAATTTGTATGCGTATCTTAACCTAACAAATTTATTTCCAAGCAAAAAAAAATATGCATGTCATGAATTACTTTTGAACCGGTTCTCATGTCATTTTCCATGGATTTTCCATTGAATTTCCATGAATAATTTTAAATTTCCTTCTTTTTCTTAAAAAAAATTTACAATTTAAAAATCGAATTTGAAATGTTAATGAAAAAAAAAAAAAAAAAATTCATTTATTGCTTTGTCATTTAATAGGTTGGTGTTCGTGGATCGAATGTAGTTGTGTTAGGTGTTGAAAAAAAATCGGTAGCAAAATTGCAAGAAGAACGAACCGTTCGGAAAATTTGCCTTTTGGACAGTCATGTTGTGATGGCATTTGCTGGTCTAACTGCCGATGCTCGCATTTTAATCAATCGTGCCCAAGTTGAATGCCAAAGTCATAAACTCAGCGTTGAAGATCCAGTTACATTGGAATATATCACAAGGTTTGTTGACTAAACATTTTAATCTCAAACACACACACACTCTCTCTCTCTCTCTCCCCCCCAATTTCTCTACGATAACAACCATCTGAACTTTTATGATTTTCGAATGGTTTTTGTTTTTCTTTTTCAACTTTTTCACAATTTTTCAAACAATTTTAATGAAATTTATTTCTAAAATTTTTAGATATATTGCTGGCTTGAAACAAAAGTACACTCAAAGCAATGGACGTCGTCCGTTCGGTATTTCATGTTTGATTGGTGGTTTTGATTATGATGGCAAACCACATCTATACCAAACTGAACCATCTGGCATTTATTATGAATGGAAGGGAAATGCAACAGGTCGTTCAGCAAAAACAGTACGTGAATTTCTTGAGAAATACTACAATGAAGACGAAGTGGCATCAGAAGAGGGTGCTGTAAAATTGGCAATTAAAGCATTGCTTGAGGTTGCACAATCCGGCCAAAAGAATTTGGAAATTGCTGTTATGGAACGCAATAAACCATTAAAAATGCTTGATACCGAAACAATTGAAAAGTACGTGAACATCATTGAAAAAGAGAAAGAAGAAGAAGCCGAAAAGAAAAAACAAAAGAAGTGAATGATTTATGATTAAGAAAAAACATTTTCATGTTAATGGCACTTCTTTTCTTCTCGGTTTATTCGGTTTAAAAAAAAAAAAAAAAACAATTAAATGCAACATTTATAATTATAAATAACAAATAAAACGAAAAATAAAATTTGAAAATCAACAAGCAAGTAATTTTTCTTTTCGAATTTTGAAAAAAAAAAGAATATTTTCATATTGATATTTGACGGTCTTCATTAATTGACATTTTGACCGTCAGATGTTGCTGATGAATGTCAATGGCTTAGTCAATGTTCATTCATTGAAATAGACACAATGAAAACACCTATGTACAATTTATCAACAAACTGAATTGTCATTCGTAGTGTTATTCAGTGTGTGGGCAGAGTAAAGCCGCCTAATCTCACTGTGAGATATTCTTTTTTATTATTTGTTTTTACTATGCATTGACATTTGTTTCAATAATATTTTTATTTTTTTTTTTTTTTTTTTGTGTTTAAAAAGCAATTTTGAAAAAAAATCACTGTTTTTATATATTAAAGTGAATCATATTTTGACGATATCCAGTGGAAATATGGATAAAGAACGGTATAAAACATTTTTTGTTTCATTGTTTAAAATCAAAAAACATGTTGACAGTGCAAGAAAAAAAATGCAACAAATTATTTACGATAGTTATCACTACTGAACACTGATTCATTCAAGTCAGAGTACAGCAAATGCAATAAAAACATCGATTGATTTTCTTCGGTCTTTTCTCTTCACAGATTTTCATTATTGTTGCTCGAGCCGAATGAAATTTATTTTGAAGATTTTCTTGTAAATTTAATCACTGAAGAACCATGCGATGATATTACAGTTCCTGATGAACAGATGTTCAGTGGCCAATTAAAAATGTGCTCTAAATCAATTGTATTTGATCCAAAAGATTTTGATTTTCCGCTTATAAAAATTACATATAAAAATTGTAGTCGCATTTTCATATGGCCAGGAAAAATCAATGGTAAAGAATCAAATGTGCTTGCTGTATCGTGTGATCAATATACTGAAATGTTAGCAAAAAATATTGTCGCACCGTATACATTTAAAATGGAAACACGCACATTTTTATTCAATTTTCATTATGCCAAAGTATATGAATATCTTGATCAATTGAGGCAATTACATCGAGCATCAAAACTTCATGCATGCTTGCAGAATGATATGGTAAAGAATTGTATTTAAAATAAATTTTATGAACGAATTTCGTGTAAATGGAACATTTTTTCATATGGCCATTTAGATTGCGACCATTGTTTATTCACGTCACAAACGTGTCAAATTCAATCCATTGTGGCTGGAAGATATTTATGAAACGGTTTTGGTCGATTATACAGTTGATGAAATTCATCCATTGATTACAAACCCAGGCAGATTGCTGCTTACCAATAAACGAATCTATTTTCAACCATACAACAATATTCAAGCGGTAAGTATAACTTCGTTTTGTATGTACTCGCATTGTGTTTCTAACCAAAAATGTTGAAAAATCAATTTTTACTGCCATTGCCATTGCCATTGACATCCATATGTTAATCACAAATTTAATCTAAATGTTTACTTTTTAGTACCCGGTTATCAAAATTAACTTGGAAAATGTAAACAGTTTGATCCGAAGACGCTTCGTACTGCAGCAAATTGTAAATATTTGTGTTTTTGTTTATCTGAGCATTTTCTTCGTTTTTACTTTCTTCGAATTTTCTATCTTTTTTTTCCTTTTTTTGTCATAATTTTTTCTACTTCTTCTCAATTATCGGTTTTTCACATTTTTTTTTCTTTTTTTTTTGTTAATATTTCTCAACATTTTTCACTTTACGTGCATTCATCGTTGCGGTGATAGGGTCTCGAGATAAAATGGTCTGAAAATGATACAGAACGTATGTTGTACGTATCATTTCGAAATGAAAATGAACGTGATGACTTTTATGAGCAAACAATATCACAAAATTGTGTAAAAATTACACAGACCGAACCAGAAAGTATGACGCTTAAATGGCAAAATGGAATCATATCCAATTACGATTATTTACTCTATTTGAATAGGTGAGTCGTGTTCGATAAAAATAAAAAATGTAATTCATTCATCGATTTTTGTGTTGATAATGAGTTGATATTATTTTTTTTTTAATAGTTTAGCAGATCGTACAACTCATGATTTGACGCAATATCCAGTTTTTCCATGGGTATGTTCTGTTTGAAATTACTCTCTTTAATTTTTCATTGCATGTTTATTATTATCGCTCATTCCTCTCTCTCTCTACCACTCTCTCTCCCTCTTTCTTATCAATTGTTCTCTTTGAATTTCATCTTGTCGCATTGGAATTCATCCCCTAGGTAATTAGCGATTATGTGTCAGACGAAATTGATTTAGATGACCCAAGAAGTTATCGAGATTTGACAAAGCCAATTGGTGCTTTGAATGAGAACAGACTGAATCAGTTGAAAGAGCGATATGAAGAAATGGATGAACCCAAGTAAACTTTTATTTCAATTTTTTGTTTCGCATCATTTGACCATAAATCATTGTCATTTTTTGTCATTACAGATTTATGTATGGATCTCATTATTCCGCTCCAGCTCTCGTGCTGTTTTTCTTGGTATGAAATGCTCTATTAAATTGAATAAATTGTGAATATTTCTTGTTTTTAAATTTTTTTTTATGAGTGATAACGATTGTCATTTTCAGGCACGAAAGCATCCAAAATTAATACTTTGCTTGCAAAATGGATACTTTGACCATCCCGATCGAATGTTTAACAAACTTTCAGACACATATCGAAATTGTTTGAATAACATGGCCGATTTTAAGGTAAGATTTGCAAAAAAGTTATATTCAGTACGTACGAAAATAAGAAAAAAATGTTTCTCGAAAAAATTTCCTCCAAAATGAGTTTCTGAATCAAATTTACTAACTGAACATAAAATCTTTGTTCACAGGAGCTGATTCCCGAATTTTATGATCTGAAAAAGAAAGGTGATTTCCTTTTGAATAATATGAAAATAAATTTCGGCAAACGAGCTGACGGAACACCGGTAAATGATGTAGCATTACCACCTTGGGCCAAAAATTCACCCGAAAAATTTATCTCAACACTTCGTGAAGCTCTTGAATCGGAACATGTATCAAAGAACCTGCATCATTGGATCGATTTAATTTTTGGTTATAAACAACGCGGTGAAGAAGCGATTAAAGCAAATAATCTTTTTTATCATTTATGCTATGAAGGAGCTGTTGATTTGGATAATATAAATGATTTAACAAAACGACATGCAATTGAAGTGCAAATCTCCGAATTTGGCCAAATTCCAAAGCAATTATTTAAGAAACCGCACGTGCCTAGACTTTGTACAAATAAAATGAGACGAATGAGCAGCGTTGATAAAGAAAGTGTACCCGATGTTGTCGATTCAAATGAGGATGTATTTGTTAATTCATTTAAAGTAATCAATTTTTTGGACAATTATCAAAGTCACAAAGATTTGATCAGTTGTGTACTTATTGATGGGAATATGGTTGTAACAACGGGCAAAGATGGACTTTTAAAATGTTATAATGTCAAAGAAAAGAGACAAGTCAGGTAAGCATTGTTCAACAATATTCTCGAATTTTCAAGATATTACCATTTACTTTAACTAATAATTGTATTCGTTTCAGGAGCGTATCAATTGGAAACATGCCATTGAGTGCATGCATCAAGATACCAAATCAAAACTCATTCATTTTAGGAAGTTGGGATAATTCAATGTATGTATATGTTTGTGACATTTTCAAAAATGATCATTGGAATAATTCGTGAATTTTCAAAATTTTTTGAATTTCAGTATGATTTACGATTGTGATTATGGTCGAAAAATTAATGAAATCCCAGCGCATGATGATGCCGTTTCGTGTCTCTCATTTTTTAAAGACAGTGGAATCCTAGTCAGTGGCAGTTGGGATTGTAGCGTTAAGTAAGGAAATGTTTATATTTCATTTGAATCTAATCATTCATTTTATTTTCCTGCAACATTTTCAGAGTATGGAAAGGATTCAATACTAAACCGTATAGTTTATCCGATTCACTCATTGCATATTACTCATTTGAAGAAAAGATATTTGCTGTTGATATATTCAAAGCAAATGATATTATAAAAATTATAGTTGGTTTATCAAATGGTGATGTGATATTATGGAGATTGAAGACAACCGGTACACTCGATGAATTGAATCCTGGTTCGATTGAAACAATTGATACAAAATTGATATTTACACATAATGACGAAGTCACTGGTGTTTCATTCAATAAAAATGGCACCAAAGTTGCTTCGTGTGGTTTGGATTGTGTGTTATGCGTGTGTGATATTGATACTGGTATGAATTTATTTAAAAAAGAACATAATAATTGTTTAATTTGTTTGAGCTGGTGTCACGAGACTGGAATACTTTATTTGGGCGATAATGCTGGATCAATTTATATTTGGAATATGTTGAATGGTGAACAGAATTGTACAGAATGTGGCTTTAATGGTCCCATTACAAGCATCACGACAAATCTTGATTCGGACAATAAATGTAAAATCATTGCCGCTGGTGTTGATGGAAATGAATTTTTAGTAAAAGCTTGGATCAATTATTAAAACGTTCACTAGCCAGAAATCTTAATTTTTTTAATTATTTTTGTTTTTTTTTCTTATTTATTATAAGAGTTGATTTTTTTTTTCTTCGCCTTGATTTATTTGTATATAATTTGTAATTAATTATTAAATTTACTGAATTGAATGAATATAAATTATATTTCAAAAATGAAAAAAAAAAAAAATCTGTGGTATTTTTTAATATAAAAGTTTGTCCAAATTGATTAAAATGTTTTTATAATTCTTTTATTAGTTCTTTCAAAGATCAATTTTCATCAGTTTGTCTTGTGGGAAATGTGTCAATTGTTTATTCAGAATCATGTTATGTATATGTTTTCTCAAGTAAAATGAATGATCGAATCCATACCAATCCATTTTGAATTCATATTCCGTTGGATCTACTCCAAGAATGATGGCCGTTGCATAGGCGATGGCTAAAGGACCGCACGATGTCACATCAATTTGTTGAACTTTTGGTAATTTGAAATAGATTTGCTTCCTTCTGGGATATCGCCTATTTAAAATTTCAATCTGTGTGGGAAATTCTAGTTCAAGTTCTTGCTTTAAACAAAATATAACAAAGAAAATTTCATACGCCAAGTATAGTCATGATGAATAAAATTGTCTTCGAAAATTGGTGCCGAAATTTCTTGAGTCAGATGAGAAATTTGTGAAAAATATCGAATTACCTGTCGTTCATTCAAATGGTTTAGGTTCAAACTATCATATATAAATAGATGTTGATCATGTGCTTTGTAATGTACAGTTATGAAATGGCCAATTTTATTTTCACCAACTTCTCCACCATAAATAATTTGTACATCGTCTTTTTCAATAGAATGGCTGCGATATAGTTCGGGAAAATAGTAAAATTTCACATTTATCATGTCATAATTTGTTGTTGATTGAACTAACTGTATGAATTTGTTAATTGTACAATCACTAAAATAGTGATTTGGTGTTGAGATCTCATTTGAAAAACAATTGGTATTTTGACATATTTCGCGATCGTATAAAAAAAATCCTAAATGATAAACAGAATATTACCATTTTGCACAATGATTACGGTGAAATGAGGTTACTTACAAAAGCAAAAGGAATAGATTCCATGATGATTTCATTTTATACTTAAAGTTTTTGACGAAAACAGCTTACATGAAAGCCCAATAAATGATTGAATTTAAATACAGACATGTAAATGTTGACATTACAACAAATAGTCAAGTACACGCATATGAAAGTTGTAATGTACGTATATCTGTGAATTACTGTATCTATTACAAAAACAAATATGGAAATATATTCATCAAACAGACATTTGACAAAAATGTTTGAAATTTTTTTTCTTTACACGATAATAAATACATTAAATCGAAATGTATACCACATATGCTCAAATGCTGAATAGAAATTTAAAATCGGGATCAGTGTATGAGAACTTTCTTTTGGTCAGATCTAGGGTCAGATTAAATGAAATTGTTCAAACATGTTTTTTCATTATGTTTGTTAGGAATTCAGCAATTAATGCAAACATATTATTCATATGTACCATTTCCTTCTTTGTATATAATGAATAACAAATCAACAAATCGTTATTATCAATGTGAATGGCGAATCAAAGTCACAGAAGAAGAACGGATTTAACTTAAACTTACAAATTTGGATATTTTCTATTTAACTGACTGCAATATCACCGCTTTTATTTATAATTTATATGGACAAACTGATCAAGTCAGCTAAGCTGAGGGGTAACGTAGTTTTGGGGGGAAACATTATCTCCGCTTTTGCATATGCGGATGACCTAGTACTGTTTGGGGGCTCAGAACAAGAGCTACAAAACAGTATTAGCGATTTAGAAGCGGCTTGTACGAACTATGGAATGACCATTAGCAGCTCAAAGACACAGGTTATGCATATAGGGAAAGATAGGAAACAAGTAAATTGTATGTTGAATGGAGGTGTGCTTGAGCAGGTGTCGCAATTCAAATATCTAGGATGCATCTTTTCGGAAGATGGCAAACTGGATAAGGAGTTCGAACATCGCAGAGTGAATGGTAATAAAGTTGTTGCTCAACTTAGGTCACATGTTTTCAATAAACGAGAGTTGAGTAAAGAGACGAAGTTGATGATTCATGGGTCAATCTTCAGACTAACTATCACGTATGGCAGCGAGAGCTGGGTCGATTCAAATGACCTCGACTGATGGCTTAAATGACTATCTCGAAGTTTATATTTTAATAGGCGGACTATTTGCACGATTATGAAATTCCCATTTTGTGCTTCAATAATTAACGTTAAAACCAGCTTATCGTAAAGACTCAAGCAAAAACCCTACAATAATTAACTTTTATAAAAAAATCAAAATTAATTGACAAGTAAATAAAACAAAATCGTTTACTATAAACGTTACGAAAATCCCAAATCTTTCATTGTATCACTTCATTTTTCAGCATTTGCCTAGAACCATTGATTTTGAATTTATTCATAACGTTAAATAGTAGTCTGTTGAAAGCACGGATGAAACTGATTTCATTTTTCCCTAGTGGCGCTGTAGTCAGTCAACATTGAAAACTGCACAAAAATACAAAAAAATTGTTTCACCAAAGCATCATAGTATGTATAGATATATTTTTGGAGAACATTTTCTGTGCACAGAATGTTTTTGATCTACGAAAAGTGAATATATTCATTTTTATTCAAACTAAAAAATTGCATGGACATTGAATGTTCGTATTCATTAATGTGTGCATGAATTACTGCAGTAAAGATATGCTGCCAGATAAAAGTGACAGTTCTATTGACGTTTTGTCCATTCAGTTTTCAGTATTGTTTTCTTCTAAGCTACGAATGACTGTGTCATCATTTTCATAGTTTACGAAAAATCGAAAAAAAAGAGGAAATCGTGTCGACAATGAGTGTTTATGATGATTTTAAATTGTAAGTTTGTGATGAAGAAATTGGATTTTAATTTAAAAGACAAAATGAATATTTCTATTTGTCACACTTTGTGAATGAAAGAATGTGTATTGTAGTATGAGTGTTTGACGTCTTCATTTTTCATTTCAATAAATTGTTTTGTGAATTTTCAAATAACTTGTTTTCGATGTATTTTTTTTTTTCTCTTTTCATCGAACAGATACAGTTTACATGATAAATTTATAATCCAACCGAAGGATAGTGCCGAAGAATTGGTGATTAATCGAATAAATGGCACTGTGACAGTTCAAGGTATATGTCAATCAATTGAATAAATTCAATCAAGCCCGCATATTAATTAAGTCAATTCGCGTGGTATTTTTTTCAGACATTACTAATCAATACTATGACAGCCGTACGTTGCGTAAAGTGTGCGGTATTTTGGGAACGATTAAATTGATCAGTGGTCAATATTTGGTTGTGGCAACACATCGTGAATTTGTTGGCGTTATAAATAATCAAGTGATATGGCGTTTAGCTGGCCATGATTTGATACCATTCATTCCATCGTTGATTCATTTATCCGATAATCAGGTTTGTTTTCCTAATTCTAGAATATATAAATGAAAATGGTTTTAATGATTTTTATAGCTAATGTACGAAAAATCTCCTTTTTGTCACCTTTTTAAATAGAAAGTTCAAAATGAAACGTATTTATCGATGATAAATCACACTCTCAATACACCATTTTTCTACTTTTCCTACACTTATGATTTGACACATAGTCTTCAAAGGTTAAGTACAATGGGTGCCGATTTTCATGAGGTAACATTTCACTCGTTTGATTTACTCATTGTTTTATTGATCAAAATGAAATTATTTCTAAATATTGTTTTGTTCGTTTTTAGTTGGGAATGGCACAACGTTCTGATCGTCGATTCATGTGGAATGGGCATTTGCTAAAAGATTTTTTGACAACACCACTTCGACGTTTCTGTTTGCCAATTGTTCATGGCTGTATGTAAATCTTGTGTTATTGTTTTGTGTTCTTAAAACGTTTCAAAAATTAGAAACTTTTTCAAATCTTGAAAAGTTCATAACTTTCAAAAAATGTCAATCTTTAGATGATTTAACTTAAATAATTTCGAATAATTCCATCGTTTTATCAATTTTTTTCAACAGTTATTTCCATAAATCAAGTCAACGTAAACAATAGCACATTTACATGGGCTTTGATCTCAAGACGTTCCATTCATCGAGCTGGTACACGCTTTTTCCGTCGTGGAATCGACATAGATGTGAGTACAAATTAAATGAATAGATTTCAACAATAATTTAGAAATTTCAAACTCATATTAATATTTTTTTTTTTTTCTCATTCAGGGAAATTGTGCAAATTTCGTTGAGACCGAACAAGTTGTTGAATATTTAAATGATAAATTGTCATTTGTACAAGTTCGTGGAAGTATTCCGTTGTATTGGTCGCAAAGTCCAGATATTCGTTACAAGCCAGCATTAATAATTGATATGAGTCAGGAGCATCTATCTGCAGCTCTTAAACATGCTGAAACAATGCTTAAAACTTATGGACGACATGTTTATGTGAATTTGGTAAGTTTTATTTGAAAAAAAAAAAAAAAATTACATTTACTGAGAAGCTTGAAATTATCAACTTACATTTTGTAATAAAAATTTTTTTTTTTTTTTTGTTTAATTTTATTTTATATTTTCTCACACTTAGATCGATCATCGTGGCAAAGAAGAATTTTTAGAGAAAGGTTTTGCTAGTTTAATCAATCAATTGGGATTACCAAATATTCGCTACGAATCATTTGATTTTCATGCTGAATGCCGTAAAATGCAATGGCATCGTCTAAATATTCTTATTGATCGATTGTCGCATGAACAAGATGAAATGGGCGTATTTCAAATTAAGAATGATGGAACCGTTATTTCAACACAGTCTGGTGTATTTCGTACCAATTGCATTGATTGTTTAGATCGTACAAATGTCGTCCAGAGCATGCTTGCCAGACGTTCACTACAACATGTTTTAGAAAAACTAAATGTTTTATCGATCGGACAATCGATTGAATCAATTACCGCTTTCGATTCATTATTTAAAAATGTATGGGCTGATAATGCCGATCTAGTTTCTGTGCAATATTCCGGTACTGGAGCTTTGAAAACTGATTTTACACGAACGGGAAAACGTACCATTCAAGGAGCTTTACAAGATGGTATTAACTCAATTTTACATCTTTAACGTATTTATGATATTTAGTATATTTATAAATATTCACAATATTCAAAAGATATACAATTTTTTTTTGTTTTTATTTTTTTTTTTTATTTACTTTCGTTCTTTCCCCCTAGGTATTAACTCAATGACACGATACATCAAAAATAATTTTAGCGATGGTTTTCGACAGGTAAACAAATATCAGATGAAATCAATTTTTGGATATTTTGGCTCTTCTGGAGATGCAAATTGTCTTATTTTTTTTTTTTTAAATTGAATGATCGTTAATTTCGACATATTTTGTTGGTTTCAGGACGCAATAAATCTCTTCCTTGGCAATTATGTCGTTCAAGATGGCGAAGGGAAACTCATCCCTTGCCCCTTGGAAGTCCGAAAAGGATGGAAGCAATCCACGGTAATTAATTCACTTTAGAATTTTTCAATTTTTTTTTTTTTTTTTTTTCATTCAATTTCATCATTTTTAAAAGAAAAATCGATTTTTTGCAATTTTTTATTCATTTCAAATACTCAATCCATTACAATTTTTCACATTTCAGTTTCCATCTGTATTAGTATTTGCAATTGCAATGTTCTGTGCATCAGTTATTTTACCACAAGAATATAATACGGAAAATATGTTATTCATGCTATTCTGGGGCAGTATGATTGGTGTCACGTTGAAGGGTATTCTTCGCTTTGGAACGGAATTTGTTGACTTTCCAAAATTATTACCGCATGCCGAGCAAAATAATGCAAAACAAATTTTATAGTTTATACATACGAAATGTGTAAACAAAGCTACAAACAGGCTGAATTCGAAGCAAAGATATAAATAATGAGAAAAAGTCACCTTCATAATAATTACCACACTTACGTATACTCCTTTTGATACAATTCTAACATTTCCATTTCAAAGTTGTTGTTCAAATTTGAATATTCTATTTCAATGTGATTCAGTGATGATGTAATTCAAAAATTCAATATTGTTTCTTTTTTCCATAAATTTATAACTTTATTGCCTGTCAATTCTTTTAAGCTACCTTTCAAATGTAAATATTTTAATTTTGAACATTTCCGATAATTACAAGACAAACGGAAATAATTTCTTCGAAAAAGTAAAAAAAAAAAAAAAAAAAATTGGACTGGTTACTAATTAATTAATGTGTTTCATTTACAATGGTGCTACTATTTGTTTTAGTTTGTAT
>JAQOWM010000325.1:0-16994 GCA_029041755.1 Resseliella maxima | reverse complement strand
AACAAACTATACCTTGAAAATCAACCAAAATCGAATTATTAAGTGAAAAATCTTTAAATGCGATTATCTCGTTCTTCATTATTATTTTAAAAAAATGCTAACAATTTTTTCAAAATTCAATCAATAAAACTATTATTGATTAAATATTTTAAGTAAGAAATATTTTAGTTGTTGTTTAGTGTATGTGTGAGAAATTAAATATTGTAAAATTATGACTAAATTTAATTGTTGCCTGTGATGATGCAAAACTATGATGTTTTCTTTGTTATATAATCATTCAGAATCAATTCGAATTTCATTCCGTAAGGGTTTTGAAAAGCATATAGTAAGAAAAAACTGTTGATGATAAAGAAAAATACTACTTTCATTCCAAGTATCTAAGATTTGTTTTTTTTTTCTTACCTGTCTTAATAAACTGAAACAAAAATATTATTTACGCCGTTTAATTTAAATGATTGATTTATTATAATAAATATCGATCAACTATAACAATAATATCAAATTCAAACTTACATCGGTAAAAGTTTCGAGATCCAATATGACAATATTAAAGCCATGATAGAAAAGTGATATTTGAGTATTTTGAATCATGATGATTAAATTTTTTTGTAAAGAAATTGGCAAATTTTGCCAATTGCATTCGAACAAATAGTTTGTCATCTGGTTGAAGCTTTCGGTTGATGATTTTCCAAAAAAGCAATACAAAAAGAGATTTGAACCACCGAAAATTATTGCAAGCGCTGTAGTAAATATACTAGAATCGAGGTTTTTGATAGCCTGAAAATTTGTATGTATAAATATAATTCGAAATATATATTCGACGCATTCACTTAATAATTACCACATCAGACTGATAGACACCAACTGCCATCATTATCATGCTGGAGATCATTTGAACAAATATAAATGGACTGTATATTTCAGCTGATTGTAAAAACCAACTGAAAATCAAATAACAAACAATAGACATGACATTGATTATTAAGAAAGAATTTTCTCTTATGATCTTATATTTAAATGGAATTTCTTCAAATTAAACTTAAATTATTATTTTAAAAATACTCACTTTTTAATCTCAATATGAAAACGAACTATATCAATGAGCAATATTTTTTTTCGTTGTTTATTCTCAGGTAAATCTAATTCATCCACGAAATTTGCAAACATTTTGCTAAATCCATAATGATACAAACCAAATGAAATGAAGAATAAAACCATAGTTCCATTGAAAAAGAGAAATGTTATGGCAATAACAAGGCCCACAATACATTCGCCTAAATATCCAGTCCAAGTCGATTGATCCCACGGTAATCTAGTTTTTTTTTATTTTCCAAAAAAAAAAAAAATATTTTTGGAAAATAACACCGATATATTGGGTGTATGCAAGAATTCTGAAGAATGACAACCAAAAACATAGTTTTTTGTATCGAATTGTTACTGGCGATGAAAAATGGGTCTATTAAGATAACCCCAAACGTAAGGCAGCGTATGTAGACCCAGGCCAACCAGGACCTTCATAGTCAAAGCGTGATATTCATTGCCAGAAGGTTATGCTGTGCATTTGGTGGGATGAGGAAGGTGTCGTTTATTATGAGCTACTAAAACCTGGTTAAACGGTTACAGCTGAACGCTACCGACAACAATTAATCAAAATGGAGCATGCATTGAAAAACAAACGGCCTCTGATAGCGACCAAACAAAGGAAAGTTTTATTTCACGATGATAATGCCAGACCACATCGTGCACTCATCGTTAAAAAAAAGGTAAAAGACTTCGAATGGGATCAGCTTGATCAACCCGCGTACTCTCCAGACCTTGCCCCTTCTGATTACTATTTGTTTCGTTTGATGCAAATCGATCTGGCCGATGTACGTTTTCGAAATATTGAAGAAGTGCGAAAATGGGCATACATTCGGTTTTGCTATTTTTTAGACAACCTGAGCAGCTCAGTTGGCTAGCGTCAGTTACCTAACGGTCGCACAAAAAACATCACAGCACATAAGTATCCTTGCGTTCGACGCTCGCATTCACAATGCAGTAAGAAACGTTGTTTGTGCGACCGTTAGGCAACTGATGCTAGCCAACTGAGCTGCTCAGGTTGCCTAAAAAATAGCAAAACCGAATGTATGAAAATGGGTCGATGATTGGATAGCTTTAAAAAATGGGGAATTCTTTCGACGTGGAATCCACAAACTTCCTGAAAGATGGCGCGAAGTCATTGCTAACTATGGAGAATATATTGGTTAATGTACTCATTCATTTTATAATTGAAATAAATGTTTGTTTCAACACAAAAATTCTTTAAAATTCTTGCATACACCTAATAGTGATAAGAATAATTTTCAAATTCATTAAATTTGTTAAAAAATCTATATTTTGAATGAATCGTAAAAACTTGAAATTGGATGCGATAAACAAGAAAAAATACTTTATCACTTACATGAGTTTAAATGGATGAAAAACGGCGTTCGCATTTAAAGTATTGTTCATTATCCAATTGTGCAAAATTGAAAGCAAAGATGCAAGCACTACGCAAGAGGCAAATGCTGGGACAAAAAACTTGAAGAAAATTTGCCATATCCATTCATTCATATCATTTGCAGACAAAATATATTTCGATGCTTCCACTTTGTTTTCATCTATATATTCGATAAAATGCAAATAATTTACTTTTAAGTTAAAAAACAATAGAAACGATAAATTATGTGAAAAACGAAATTCTGTAAAAATGTCCATTTTCATTACATAAATGAAATATAATTAATATCAAAATTTATTAATTAACTTACTTTGATCGTGAATGTGTTTGAGATTTTGAAAAATTGCAAGAATTTTCTGGCGTTTGAATAGTACAATTAGAATACCAGTTGCAAGAGGAAAATAAATAAAAATTTGAAAAAGTGCGTATAAACTTTCGACCAAATTAATTTTGGCTTCTTTTTTAAAGAATAGTACACTGGATGGTAAACCAGCTATAATTAATGGAACGATTAGTGTATACATCACAGTACGTATAAATTTTGTTTTAGCAGTTGTTTTTTTGTCAGGAATAACAAATAGCCAAAATAACACTTTTTGAGTGATCTCTAATGGTTTCATAATTTGTTTGATTTTTTTGTAAATTTATTGAGTTTTTATTATAATGAAATTTCTTTCGAAATTGAATTTTTTCAACGATATTTCAAATTTTTCTTTTTTAAAGTAATTTAAATATCAAATGAATATGATAAATATCTCGAAATAAGCAAAAATCTATGTGTTGAGATTTTCCGACTTTTTATTATCTAATGAAAGATAGTTTTGAAATTTTATATTATCAAATTTAATTTAGACTTATGATGAAACTTAATTTGCCGTGCTTTTTATATGCTATTCAATTGCAATGAAAATAAATTAAACATGTACATACTATGTATCCTTCATTAATTTCATTAAAAAATCCTTTTGTAAAATAGAAAATGAGGTGAGGCTTCAAAGTGAAATTAAACACAAAGTGTTCTTCAAAGTGCCATTGATAAGGAATTCTTAATTGAAATTGGTTTTAAGCAGCGCATTTTCAAATTCGCTTGAGCGATTTTTCAGTAAGCAAGTGAAAATGAACTTACTGTAGGAATTGAATTATAAATTATTCATAAAGACACATCAAAAACATTTTGTATTATGAAGGAACAAATGACACCGATATAGTGGACAAATTTACCTTTGAACTCTGTTTTTATCAGGGACTGTTGCTCTGAGGAGCAAATCTATTGAGGAGACAATTGAGGAGGAGGAGAAACATTTGAATTTGAGGCCCATGAAATGAAAACTGCATATCAAATGAGAAAAATATTTACCGATCGATTTTTCACGGTTTTCCGATCGGAAAATGGGAAAAATAAATAAATTTTTGACTATAGGTAACACAAATTCGAGACCTATTGACTAGAGGTGTCACTTGCCCACGCTGATCCATGGATTCTCAAAATTGGGCCTGAATTCCAGTGCTTCCTATTCGAAATTTCATATAAAAGTGAATACAAAATTAAGCACACCAATTTTTCATGAAATTCCATATAGAAAGCTCTGGAATTCAGGCCAAATCCTGAGAATCCATGGATCAGCATGGGCAAGTGACACCTCTAGTCAATAGGTCTCGAATTTGTGTTACCTATAGTCAAAAATTCATTTATTTTTCCCATTTTCCGATCGGAAAAGCGTGAAAAATCGATCGGTAAATATTTTTCTCATTTGATATGCAGTTTTCATTTCATGGGCCTTAAATTCAAATGTTGATATAATTTTGAAAGAAATGTCAACTCCTCAGTGAGGAGGAGTACTGCTCCTCAGCCTTCTCCTCCTCCTCAATTGCCTCCTCAATAGATTTGCTCCTCAGAGCAACAGTCCCTGGTTTTTATTTTCTAGTTTCTACTAATAGACAATTGTGTCCAAATAATAAAAATTTAGCGGCTTTTATCAAACATACAAATATACACCATTTATATTCAATCAATATACATCAAATCTATTCTATAAATATTGTGTATATTTCATGAATATGATGTATATAATACCTCTAATAGGTACCAATATATTCAAATATATAGCATTTTATATGCTATTTACTGCAAATGTAAAGAAGTCAAAAAAAAAAAAATTAATTTTGAATTAAAACGTTGAAACTATGGAATACATTCTTGAAAAAAAAAAATTATTTGCGTCATATTTTCCATTTCTAGAATCTCACATTAGCAAATCATCATATATTTCATAGATTCGTATTTTACATACTATTACGTAATATTTAAAACAAATTTTTTCTAATATAATGATATTTGATGCTGAAAATTTTTTTTTAGTCTTACTCATCATACTATTTTTCTTATGCATTTACGCAAACATTTGTAAAATAACACATTCTTTATATAGAAATAGATAATAATGAGAAAATATCCAACATTTAGTATTTCAAAAAAAACTTTCAATTTTTCAGCAATTTTTATTTACAAAATGAGGACGTTGAAAAAACTATTACAAACTTTGAAAACATACATATCAGAAAAAAAATTGAAGACCAAACAATGAAAAAAAAAAAGAAATAGAAATTAATGAAATTTTTATTTTTTCCGAAGTAAAATACAAATTTAAGGGCATTTCCTTCGATTATATTTTTTTAACATAATTCTCAAAGAAAAATTGATTTAAAAATATCACCAAATAACAAATAATGAATATAACAAAAAAAAAAAATGTTAATTTATTTATTAAAAAGCACAATCTGAGAGATGACAATTTTATTTTATACTTCATTTGAGTCATCCAAATTATTGCCGATTGAAGTATGCGGTATGACCGCTTCGTGATTTTTTTTGAGGTGCTCTTCGAGCTTGGATTGCCTTGCAAAGGCTGAACTACAAAATTTACACACATGTGTTTTATCCGATTTCAGTCGATTTGATGATGTGTCATGCAAACGCTTATGAACACTCATATTGTATCTAAAAAAAAAAGAAAAAAGGAAGAAATGTTTCAACATCAATGTTGGAAGAAGAAATCGAAAATGTATACCTTTGTGCAAATTTTTGCCCACAAATTGGACATGAGAATGGTTTCGATCCAGTATGTATTCTCAAATGTCTATTCAAATGTGATGTGGAACGAAACATTTGCTCGCATTGCGGGCATTTTTTCTTCCGAATATCATCATGGGCCATCATATGCATTTCGAATGAAGATTTATGAATAAATCCTTTGCCACAACGATGACATTGATAAAAATGTAAGCCACTCTGTTTGAAATCAAGACAATTAACAAATTTTTCGAAGAAATAAAAAAAAAAAAATAAATCAAAAATATTTTGATTAAAATGTTTTAAATCGAAAGTGAATCAATCTTACGTGAATTCTCATGTGTCGAACTAATGTTCCTTTTTGTTTAAATGATTTATTACATAAAACGCATTGTATTGATGAGAGATTTTCGTGAAGCTTTAAGTGTTCTTCTAATGCTGTTTGTTCTTTTAGATCAAAACCACAAATCGAACACTTGAATTGTTCTATTTCTTCCTTGTGCTGTTTCAAATGATGCTGTAAAAATAAACAGAAAAATGTGTTAATGGTTTGAGTCAATTTTAAGATTTCAACTTATACTGCAAATATTCTTACCTCAAATTGTGTCTTTGTGCAAAATATTTCCAAGCAATTATTGCAATTATAAATGGAAGATTCAGATTTATTACCATCTGACATAATGTGTTTGTGACGTGTTAATGCTCCCATGCTGAAAAATAAAATGACAAAATAAGAAAAAAATATGTTTAAATTTAATGGCAACACAAATTATTATTTCGTGAGAGACTTAAAATCGGTTAAAAGCCACTTTTGAGAGAATTTGAAAAAAAAAACCTTTTAAATCCCATTTTGCATTTATGGCATTTGTGATGTTGCACTGTTGTCGTTCGTTGTTGTTGTTGTTGTTGTTGTTGTTTTTTGTGCTTTAATCAAATGTCGTGACGGCTTCTTCTTTGACCTGGGCGGTATATATTCTTCATCACTTTTTGATCCGATTTTATCGCTATCATTATCGGATTTCTGTTCATTTGTTTCAAATTCATCATTTTCATCAATTGGTTCGATTTTCAATTCATTTAAATATTGAATTGTTTCAATTGGTGATACAAACAATTCGTCTGTATTAATTGATTTTACTTCTCTATAAAACAGAGCTTCAGTGTGTAAAAGTGAATCACGTAATTCACGTTCAACGCGTTTAGCAGTAATTGATGCTAAATCATATTCATCAATTTTATTAAGACATTCAATACACACACAATCACCATTTTTACTATGATTTATCGATAAATATTCACGTTCCGATGGATGATTGCCTAAAAATTGTTGTATAAATTCACAGATACGCGTTTTGGAATATTTAGATTTGGTTTTAAATAAATTTCGACTATAAAATACGGATGTTGTATTGCAAATATAACAGTTCTGTGGATCCATTGCAACATTTGTGCTAAAAAATCTAATTTTTCTTTTTCTTTTCTATAAATTTTATTGCATTTGTTTTCTCTATTTATTTAATTTGTTGTCAATGAATGCAATATATCAGACAAATACTGTTTACTATCAAACTGTCAAATGTCTTATACGAAAATAAATATGGCGTGTATGTGTCAAAATTTGTGACAAATGATTGTTGTGGAGCGACGTCATCGTCAATTGATAAATAAAAGAAATTGTTTTTTTTTTTTTTCGTCTAAAATTGTATTGTGTTTCAAATCAAAATATATTGAAAATGTTTTATTTGTAATTGTGAAAAAAAAAATCTGTTTTTTCTTTCTATTTTTCGTTTTTAATTCATTGTGGTGCTAGGAAAATGGATTTCAAGCCAATTGTTACATGTACGTTGTGGTTTTGTGTGAATATGAAAAAATCAAAGTTTAAATTCTTTTTATTTTGTTTTGTTTTGTTTTAGATTCGGGTGCTGGGCCATTGTTTCGATCACTTGAAGCGCATATTGTGGCTTCAATTCCATTGGATACATGTGAATGGAAACGTTCATATGGTCGACCAGTGAAAGATGTACAACTTGATGCATCATTTCATCCGCTCAATACAAAATTACTTGAAAAATATAAATCAAATGAATGGAGCATACTAGAGCATCCTGTATTACATTTGTATGTCACCGAATGCAATGACATTGATACATACAAAAGTAATGTTAAAGAAGACATTGATAATTGGTTAAAAATGTTAAATTCCTATGGAATATCAGATTGGATGATTCTTGTTGTTGAAACAATTGATGTGAAAAAAACGAAAAATATTTTGCCACGAACAACGGTACTTGATAAAATACGAACAGATTTTGCATCAAAAAATGGTGATAAATGCATTTCCATATTGAATCCAATGAAATTTGAAATGAAAGCCACAGAATCATATCGTTGTTTTTTGCAACGCATACGACATTTGATGCTTTGTGGTTACAATCGAACTATTAACAAATACGAAGAATTAATTCGTGCAAATCGTGAAACTCGAAATCAAGACGGATGGTGTTTTATCAAATATTTTTTATTGCAAGAAGAATTAGCATTTGTTTTACAAATGTTAGGCTTACATTCGGAAGCATTAATTCAATATGATGAATTGGATGCAATGTTTTCACAATTCATTTTAAACTCAATTTATGGTGAAAAACCAAAATGGTTGGAAGTATTTCAGCGGCCATTTAGTTCATTTCATGGTATTAAAATGAATAATCTTCAATTGAAAGAAGTGCGTCGTAATATTGAAGAAAAATCAATTACATTGTTGGAATTTCGAAGCTATTTATTTGAACGGCAAGCAGTGATACTTAAATCATCTGATAAAACATCCGAAATAGCTGAACGTTTATTACCATTTTTATTTTCAACATTGCGCGAATTGGATGCATTGAAAATTGAAATGATTGATGGAGCATTGGCATGTTGGGAATTTATTTCAGCACTTGAAGTGCTTGATGCATGTGAAATGGCCATCGAAACGAATAATACCGAAAATATTTTCAAATATACAGCACCAATATGGAATTTAGCAAAAGATAAACTATATGAATTAGGCAAATTATGTGGATTATTGCCTGGATTCACGCCCACTTCAGAGCAATTACACATTGTTGTACAATTGTCTGCTGGCATGGGCGATAATATTGAAGAAACAGATCGAGCAATTATCATTGACAATAAAACCAGTGAAGCATTATTGGAGCAACAACGATCTGTATCACCAAATCGCAAGCCAAAAAAATCGGCTACAGAACGTTTGAGGGAGGCACTTGGCTCGAATCAAGCATTCGAGAAATTATATTTGGAATTGAGTGAATTGGCTATTAGCACATACAAACATGTTTCGCGACTTCGTTCAGCTCGATTGGTTGGATTAGATTTAGGCAATTTTTATTGCAATCTCTCCGAACCAAACAA
The DNA here is from genome assembly GCA_029041755.1 of Resseliella maxima. NCBI lineage: Eukaryota > Metazoa > Arthropoda > Insecta > Diptera > Cecidomyiidae > Resseliella > Resseliella maxima. Next base: position 8,034 of record JAQOWM010000325.1, on the reverse strand, counting down.
AGCTGTTACATTTTTCACTGATTTAATGCGAGAATTGAAAGCGGAAAACTGGAATTATTTGGCTAGTCAAACGTTACTTGAACTCGCTAATTGCTATCGCAAAATGGATGATATGACTGCCTATACCAAAGTTTGCGCTGTTATCGCATGTAGTAAACAATTGGAAATTCTTGTTCGCCGATATTATTTTGATGAATTTGTTAAAACAATAAATTCAGTACGAAGCAAACTGGATATTGTCGATATTGAAGGACATCATAATGATTGCATCGCCGTATTGGAAGATCATTTTCAAATTCGCGATATTATTGTCACTCGAAATGGACCAATTATTCAGGTGAAGATTTTTTTTCAAAATTGCATTTTTTTTCTCTCAAAAATTGCATCTTTCCTCAAAAATGCATTTTTTCTCCAAAATTGCATTTTTTTCAACAATTAATTGACTATTCTCTATTTTTCAGGATGATATCATAACGGTGCAATTGAAACTTGTCAGCAACTTTCCTAAAGATATTACAGTCAATAAAATTTCCGTTTCATTTGAGTCAAATCCAAAACAAAATGAAACTATTACAGATGATTTCATAAGCAAGTGAGTGATATTGACAGTGTTTTTAAAGAACCTGTAAGATTTTCGCTTGACGTTTTGCCTATGATATGATAGTTAACTATATCATAGGCATTTATTTGACAGCTCCTTTTAAATTTTAATGTTTAATTCATATTTCAATTAAATATGAACTGATATCGTTTTAGTTCCAAAATGACAATTTCATCATTTTTGGATTATAAACAAGATACAACAATAAATTGTGCTTCAGTTGTGTGCGAGCAAAAGAGTAAACATCCAGTACGAAGAACGAGCAGCACAAGAGGAAAAACAACACCAACTGGTAATTTCCATGAATATCAAAATTTTTAAAATGAATTTATAAACTATCTTTGTTTCAGTTCGTAATGATTTTACGAATCAAGTTCAAGCCAATAATGTACTCCTGAAATCTGGGGATAATACCATTGAATTGAGTGCTAAGGCAACACGTGTTGGTCTATGGACTTTCAAACAGGTTTGTGTCTTTTTTTTAATTCAATTTCTCGGATATTTTATTGACATCGACAATATTTTCTTGTTTTTGAAATAATTAATTTTTTTTTTTTTTTGTTTTTTTCATTATTTACAAAGGTGTCAATTTGTATCGAAAAATTGGATTTTCTATCTGAGCTATTACCAATTAAATGCGATCCATTTGAAGTAACAACAAAAGCAGCATCAGCAACATTGAGTTTTAAGAATTTAATTGCTGGTATTGAACAGCATGTTGATTTGATTGTGTCTAGTGGAAGTTTTATATTTCCAAAAGAGGCAGTAATAACATTAAAATGCTCAAAATATTTAAAAGTACGAGAAATCACCGATGCAATGGAAAATGAACATATCGATGAATTCAAATCAGAGACAATGATAAAATTCTATGATGTAAAGCCATTCGAAGAAAGAAAAATTCCGCTCGCAGTAATATGTGATTTGCTTGGGCAACGTGATGAAAAATTAATTGAACAAAAAATTACATTTCAATGTCCATGGTCTCGAAACGATGTGATCATTCCATTATCATTTATGCCAGCAATGACGGCTTCATGTCGTTTGCATTCATCGGGCACTAGAAAATTCCTTCAAGTCATGGTGAAAGGCATTGAATCACAACTAGAATTAACTAACATAGCAATGACATGCGATTCAGTTGGTGTTACATTGCATGACAATAATCCAAAAACGGTAAAATCATATCAATGTCAAAAGAATTTAATTGTTTCATTGCTATGGGAAATTGAAGTGGAACCATTACAAGCCGAATGCCAATTGAAACTAATTAAAGTAAATTTTTCACTTGATTATGCTCAAATTATTGATGGAATTGTGTCAAAATTGAAAAAACGTTATCACTGCAAATTCGATGTAACTGATTACACAACGCTGTTTCGAATTGAAGCAAAATTGGAACCGGGCGAATTATGTCGTGTTGGTTCGGTATACAATTTAAATTTAAAAATTATTAAAATTCTATCGAGTCCATTTGTTGATTTAATGTATGAAGTGATGCCAGATCAAAATTTATGGGCAGTTGTCGGTCGAACAGCAGGTGTAATTTCAATGGGTGAATGTGATGCACAATCTGTAATGGTTGAAGTACTTCCACTATCTGCCGGATTTTTACCATTACCAAATATCCGATTATCGAAATATATTTCAGCTGAAAAGAATGAAATCCATCCAAAATTGCAACCATTCCCGCCGGGCCAAATTTACAACGCAACAAAAAGTCTTCAAATTCACGTTTTGGCCACGGCAAACACTGGCAATAACAATGAATAATTTCATTTTGTACGCACTCTACGAACAATATTATTGAACAATTAAATAAAAAAAATTTAATAATAATTAATTTCATTTAATGATTATATTATTACATTGAATAATTTGATTATTGTAATTTAACTATGATTCAATCAAATAAATATTGTAATATTAACGCTTCCATTGGACAAAATTGTTTTAATTTGATTATTGATAATGAATTCTGGCAACAATTAACACGTATTGAATGAATCCGATGAATTTTATTTTGTAGCATTTAAAATTATAGTTTGTATGCGGAGAATTTTTTTTTCGAATTTCCACCAATGTTCTTTAAAAATCCCAATGAGCACGGTGATAATAGATTAAACTGAATATGATTAAATTATATGTGAAAAGTGGATTTAAATGGATGGAGTACATTTCACTGATTGAATCCATAAAATCAAGCCAACTGTAATATTCAGTAATTGAGTTAAAATTTTAAACACAACCAAAAATATTTTAAGAATTATTTTAATCCAAATATTAAGAGAATGTTTTGTGATATTGTTGAAAATCCACTATTAAAACTAAACGAATCAAAACATTTAATATTTGCACACATTTGTGTGGTAACATTTTGATATTTCGTTTTTTACATTTAAATGAAAAAACGTACCGAATGGTTAATTGCAGTGTTCTTCGTCGGCTTGCTTATAAGCGGCTTGCTTATAAGCGGTAGCTTACATAAGCCAGCCTATCAATACGGTTTTGACCCATCGATCAACAATGATCGAAGAACACTGGTTAATTGTTACAAAAGCACTGATGGAAATGTTAACAACATTTCATTTTCATTTGGTTAAAAATAAATGTTCATTTAGAAAAATGCACATATTAATTGTGTATTTCCTCTTATCCAAATATCTCGATGAATTGAATTAAAATTACGATATATGTACAAATTGCTCCAAACAGCTGCAATAATATATGAAGAATAAAGAATATTCGTTCAAAAATTTTACAGAACAATACCTACGTGGAAAAATGTTGTGCTATTTATTACGAATATTCCTCTTGCATGAAAACACACCCTATGATGCATTAGATGCAATTGCGTTGTTTCAACCTATGTATTAACAATTTTATATTTTTTATTACGTTCACTAAGTAATTCAAATACCTGAATTCCAGCCTCAGAATTATTTAATTTGAAATTTATTTCATTTAACTCAAAGAAGATGCGTTTTACCTTTGAAATTTGAAGGAAAAAAAAAATACAGAAATTAATTTCCACTGGAAAAAGTTGAATTTTCATCATACGTGTTCAAATGTGAAATCCAGTAGCATAAGCTAAATCCAGCGCCTGGCCAGCAGTTCTGATGAAGCATGCATGTGTCAGTACCGCATGGAGCAATTTGGTGCTGATCCCTTCAGGCGCTGAATTTAGCTCATTCTAGTGGATTTAGCATTTGAACACGTATGTTTTCGATCAATTTACTTCAAAAATTCTACCATGATAGAGCATTTAATAGCACCATGAAATAAGTAAAAATTAACAAGATTCCAATGAATTAAAATAACTATCATTCCTGCAATGAATTATAATTGATAAAAAAAAAAAAATATTTATTTTATAAATTTCAGGCTATATTCAATTAAAATCATAACTTACTAAATCTGTATCCATATGAACGCATATTAAAATATAAATAGAACGAGGCTGAAAAGCTCAGTATAGAAAAAAAGCAAAAAAATATAACAACAACATGTGACCAACCAAATATTTCGTTTGAAAATTCCACCATTTTATAAATATAATAAAAATATTTACGAATTCGTTTGAATTGTTGCATCGCTTTCAAATTAATTGACTTTTTAAAATTTATTTGCATTTTAATTGATTTTAATTCAGTTTGTATGATTTCCAAATGGAAATTTATCACTTCCATACAAAATATATGATAAAACATTCTGATTTGCAACATTTTGTAAAGAATAAAATATGCAAATGTGAAGAAACCATTCTTTTCAAAGAATAGATTTAACATTGCCAATGCTCTAACTGTAATAAATTCACCAAATTTTATTAAATAACATCGAAAATTATAGTTTGGATGTGGGCAAAATTGTTTGTGAATTGATTGCAATATATTCCAAAATTGACAATGAGCACATTTATGATAAATTGAATCAAAAATTATGAAATAATAAGCACTAAGCGGAATGATATATTCTAAAATGTTACTTATTGATTCCATAAAACTGAGCATTGCGTAATATTGATACATCGAATTAAAGTGAAATAAAGTTAACAATACAACTAATATTATTTGCATTATAATTGTGAAGAAATTTGAAAAGTTATTTTGTGATATCAATGAAAATCCACTATTAAAACCAAATGAATCGAAAAAATTCAAAATTTCAAGGATTTTTTTAGTCAACATTTTTATATTAATAATTTCTTTGCAATTTGCTTCTGAGTATAATAGAGTGTAAATTTTTTTTGTTTAATTTTTTGTTTCGCATTAAATGTAATGGTGAACAAATTTTAATAAACTGACAATATTTTCAAATGGAAAGTTCCAGTGTAGTTTGATACATTAGAAGATAATCGTACACTACATTAGAAAATAATGTTTTTAATTTTATTAAGTAATGACAAACAAAATTATAGTTTGATTATTATCATAGGAATATCTGATATTGATTAATTTCATGTTGTTTTTTTGCCTATTTTCGAGTTTTTTTTTTTGTATTCTTTTCAAAGGCCTATGTACTCAGAATAAAACACTTAATACTGAGTTCAAAGAAAACACTTAATACTGAGCTTTTAGAACAGAACATTGCTACCGAATCGATTGGAAAATCAAATGATTTGTTTTTATTTATTCACAAATGCTCAAACATCCCTGTAAAACTGTATGAAAATTATGATATAAATAGCAATGAAATTCATAAGCTGAAATGCATAAGAATCAATTATTTCAAATTCAATTAAAACAATAAAAACATTGAACAAAACTGACATACTTGACGGAATATTTTATTGTCAATCACAAATAGATTTCTAGCTTGAAGTATAATTGGATGATGAATGAAGTGCAATTCCGTTGATTCAATCTAATCATATTTCAATAGTTAGTCAGTATTTTATTTATTCAACGTAAAAATCTACCTGTATTTGCACGTGAAAATTGAATAAAAAACTTCTTATTTTATTTAAATGAAAATGCACCATTTTCACCTGGATAAAAAGAAAAAATATAGGCAACAATAAAACAAAAATTCAAAAATGCTCAATTCATTCCAAACATTTTTTGATAAATTTTTACAAAGTCTAACAATTGAAACGTACCAATTTATAACATTTCATTGCACTATGGAACAGATAGAATATAATGAGTTGCCAATGCACAAAACATGTGATCAAAGCTAAGTTGTATACAAAACATTAGGAAAGACATTGGTTTATTAACAAAGAAAAAAAAAAAAAAAAAAAAAAAAAAAACTCATTGAAAACGAAATTACCAGTGCGACAAACATACGAAAATTCTTGATAATGAATATAAAACCAATTCAAATCAGTAAGTAATACGAAAAAACAGTACGAAACGGCAACAACATGTGACCAACCAAAGATTGTATTCAAACAATTGATTAATTCATAAACGCAGTGATAATGTTTACGAATTTGATGGAAATATTTTATATGAAATTCATTAGTTTTCACTATATGAATATTAAATATCTCTTGAATTTTCATCATTTTCAATTGAATGGTTTTCAATTGAATGTGAATAATTTCCAAACAAAATATGTAATAAAATATTCGAAATTGGCATATTCTGAATAGAATTTCATATGCAAGTTCAATAATAAAGTTTATACTGTTCGAAAGGGAAAACCTGAGCATGGTCATTAAAAATGTAATAAAAAAAAACTCAATCATTTTGATCAAAAATCGTTTAACTGGAAAATGCGTTTGTTCACAATACGTATCATTACTTTTAACAATTTCCCAAAAATGTTGATGTATACACCGATGAGCACATGAATCAAAGATAATTAACCAATAAGTTATTAAACCAATTGAATATTGTAACATTTCACTGATGGCTTCGGTTATTCCAAGCTTAAAATAAAATTTTATTATTAAATTAAAGAAAACGAACGTAAGCATTGAAATCATGGAAAAATTCACAAAACTTATCAAAAAACTATATTTTGACCATTTTGATATATTCGATGATTTTGTGTAAAAACCACAAATGTCAAAAAAGCACAAAAAATACAGTATTGTTTTCGATAGCATAATAAAATGTATCTTATTCGGAACTGTACACATGGATCGATGGTGCGCTGAAAATGTGACAATTTTTCATTGCTTGAAAATGATATGTTGTTATCTGTGGTTTTTTTATCATATAATCAACTATGGAATATTAAATGAGACCATCAAAGTCATTTAATTTATTTCTTGAATTTCAATGTAATGTATGGAAATACAATACATAAATATCTACAAACAATATTATGACAAATACCTGACGCGAATTTATGCAAATAGAATAGTAATTGCTAAAATGTACAAACATACATTCCGTTTTGTTATTTTTAGGCAACCTGAACAGCTCGATTGTCCATTGTAAGTAGCCTAACGGTCGCACAGACAACTTTCTTCATTGTATTGTGAATGCATGCGTCGAACGCAACGACACATAACTATGTGTTGTGAACGTTTTTTGTGCCACCGTTAAGTTGATGATGTGAAATGCCTGTGATTTTAACCTACTAACGTTAGCCGCTTGATGATGTGAAATGCAAAGAATTAAAATTACCTGCTTTGCAGCTAGCTTTGCAGGAAATAGCTGTTGTTCAATGTATAACATTTGTCATAATTAAAAAACGAAATTTTAAATGAAAACTCTAAATGGATGTTCTTGCGAACGCAATCGAAACGTGAAGCGATTGAAAATAAAAATTAAATGTGATAAACAGCCGTTTTGTAACCTTTTTTCATTGTCTGGTTAACGCTTCATCTTAAATTTTTGAATTACAAATGATTATTTATTGATTTATTCTCAAACTTTTAAACGGCACTGCACATGTATTGCATTTTATTTTTTATTTAAGTTGAATATTTAATTTTTTTAATTTAATTAAATAAAATTTTTTATTGTGTCACAGTATTCTACTTTTTCGACTGAATATGGCTCCTTCTCTCGCCCTATATGTGCGAATGGAAGCAAATATTCTAGCTAATTAACATACATTGATGCACATATGAAATCCACTTTCAAGCCCAGTACATTAACATGAAAAAATTACTTGTTCCAGCTTTTCGATACAGAGATAATGCGCTCTGTCAAAATGTCATATTTCACACAGAAATTACACTTTTCTCATATAACTATTATCTCGTATCTGGTATTTTTATTTTTTATCATTCAAACACATTTAGTATTAAAAGCATTGTAAAATGTGAAACAATTGCTTGCTGTTTGTTTTAAACTCACAAGTGTTTTCTGTTTAAGCGTGAAGTCACACGAGCAACTTTTTGTGTAAACAATAGTGGAAACATTTTACAGCATTTTGAACTAAAATTTATTTTTAGAAGTATTTTACAGTCAATTTTTGCATAAAGTTAAGTAAAAAATAAAGTAAAATATCCCATAAATATTGACAATTTT